>JXCR01084420.1:8129-48915 GCA_002079205.1 Phalaenopsis hybrid cultivar | reverse complement strand
AGATTATCCTAAAGAAACTCATTTACATAATCTACTTATTTTGGTTTTGAAAAATTGGAGTGTCACTTGAAGATAACATTTTAAGTTTTGGGGATTTGATACACCTAAAATATATAACATTTATGTACACATTTTTATACTAATTTTTGAGGATATGGCACTTTAATGGAAGGTATTTGTGTGTTTTTCTTTCAAGTACAGTCAAATGAATGAAAAATAGTGAAATGAGTGAAAAATGATCAAATTTGGAGAAAAAATGAAGAATGTGTGCAAATGAACTGTGGTGCCTAAGAGCCCAGGACTGGCGCTTAAGCACTAGGAAAACATAAAAAAGGCCGAGCTTAAGTGCCACATACCACACGCTTACACGCCAGAGGTAGTTATTTGAAAATGCAATTAATTTAGATGAATTTTTGAAGAGGTGTTTGAAGCAACTCTTGGTGAAAATTTGGTTTATGGTTAATGGGCACAAAAATACATTCAAATGGCTATTGAAAGGGGGCAGCCCTTGAAAGATTCATTAAATGTGAACACACTTTTAATGAGACATCAAAGTACCTTTTAAAAAATTATAAAAGAAGAAAGGGAGACTCAATTAGTCATCGCCCCCTCTCTTAGAAACTTCTTTCTACCAATCTTATCATAGAATTAGGATATTTTTAGAGAGAAGAAATGGAGGAGTTGTAGTGTGATAGTAGTGAGTATTGTAGGAGAAATGAAGAGAAGAGATTCAAAGGAGCTTCGAGCGTTTGGTAGAGATGAATTTGAGATAATTTTTTATCTTTATGACTACATTTTGATTTTTAGTTAAACTTCTTGTGTGTTTACATGATTTCTACTTTTAAACTTATGTGTGGTTTTGTTTTCTCCATGAATTCTTAATAGTTTTCTTAATCTTTTTCATTAAAATGATAAGTAATTAATTTTTGGATGGAAGTTCTATGAAGTATTGATCCTTAATGTCGGAATAAGTTATGACGATTTTAATCCTTGTACTTCATTTACTTCTTGACTTAGCCAATTTACATGTTAATATTTGTTGTAAAAACATGTAAGATCCGAGATGGCATTGTTTCAGTCAACTAATGGTAATAATCACATGAGATTGTATTGATGAGAGTGTAATTCATATGATTGAGCACAAATAGATAGGGAAATAAACATTGAAGGGTGTAGAGTTAGAGGACTTTAGAGTGAGAGGCTAAAGCCCACAAATTGGATTATTGTTTTAGGTTTTGATACGAGATGTTAGCTCCCACGTGGAGGGAGAGTAGGGACCTCTAGAGTAAGACCTATTATCTTCTCAAAATAGCCCTTTTTCAGGGCAATTCAAACTATAAATTAGCCAATGCTCTTTATAGCATCTCTAGTAAGGGAAAAAAAATATTATTACTCATATTTGACACAACACAATTTAAATACTTTCACAATAGAATTCCTATACTTGTTACTGATTCATGATAATAAAAAAGATATTTAATTTATATTGCTTTTATCTTAGAAAAATCAAGTTAAATTTAGTTAGTAGTTTACTTTATTTTCAATTATAAAAAATTACCAACAAGAATCAAACTTTCATTCCTATTATAACAGCTATAGTTTAAGTAAGAATATTTTGCAAAGTATAATTAGTTATCTAATTTCTTTTTAAAAATTTACAGATCTCCCTACGGGTTCGATATTCGGAGCTTAATAAAAAATTCCTATACTATTTGATAAAAACTCGTATACTTGCATATTATTCCAATATTTAAATATAATAGTTGCATTCTTATTTGCTTCGGAGTTAAGTTTTTGGTGTTGTTATAAAGTAAGAAATATAAATAAAGAAAATTGAGACTATAACCACACAAACTTCCTAGTACTGTCGTAAAAGTCAGGATCAGAAGTTCATGGTTTGTTTCATGAATCTCTAGATTGTTTTGTGGACTGTTTGTCATCTCTCCAACATGTTGTTGAAGTCTCCTTTGTTTCATACTTTTCCTAATATTTCTCTCTATCTTATATATGTATGGTTCACGTCCTGTAGGTCTTGAACCATGCATATATGAACTAGAGATCCCTAGTTCTATAAGTTCACACACAAACAAATATAATTGTTTATTATTTTTCTTCATTTTTTTTTAATAAAATGGTTAAAACCACTAGTTTTTATGTTTAAGACCTAGAAGTTCAAGTAAAATTTTCTAAAGTTCAATCATCGTAGTTCTTGACAATTTCATAAAAAACTTGATACCGCTTCTTGAAGCTACAACACACAGAGGGCTCATGCAAGTGCACGTGTTTTTCCATTAATATAAAATTTTAGAGTCCAGAAAAACAATCCAATATGGAATGAGGTAATCCTCGCTAGGTAAAGTTGTAGCCTTCTAGTTTTTAGTCCTAAATTTAAATTTATATTCTGTTAGAGTGTTACAAAGTAATCCTAATGTATATCAAGTAAGTAAGACTTTAAATTCGTATAAAAGTAATCCCAAAATTGCAACAATTATATTGAAAAATCAAATACTTAGTGACTCTTCTTTGTAATGAGTTAAGACGATTTCATGAAATTGAGAAATGCAAGTAAAAATAGCTTGGTGACAAATAGAAGAAATAGTCTTCTTTATCCTTTCTTGAGTGTATAAAGAAGCTTGGTTAGAATTGGCTTTAATCTAATAACTCTCAGATCTAACTCATAAAAGAATATTTCCAACCATTTGCTCCTCCCGACAAGGTATATCAATATATACCCCACTGTTTAATGTTATAAACCTAGTTGATTCTACCATAGACTTTCCCAAGAATTGTGCTTCATAACAAATTTTAACACATCACTTGGCCAGAATGAAAACTAAATTCTTCCTTGAAGGTTTATTATCACCATAAAAAGTAATTAAAATACTAAGAAATTCTCATTCCATCCATCTTACTTAATCATCATGAAGAAGAGTGAAAAGTCTACTCAAGAAGAATGATAGAAACAACAAACATTCTCATTAAAAAAATAAAAAATCAACTATACAATTGTTACAACTGAAATACAACAGAAAGTCCCAAAAAATTACTTAAGTTTCTCTCCTTTAGAATCACCAGATGATGAATTAATTTGCACACTTATTGAATTCCCAAGCGACTGCTCCTAAAGAACACTGCCTATCCTCTGCACTAGAAGAAGAATAAGGGATCTCGAAAGTAACCTAAACTCACAAAGTAACCAAATGGCATCAATTTTTCTCAAGGCTATAATGTATTGCTCTTTATAGGTTCCTTACATTGGCTTCCATGACTCGTCAGCATCCCTACATGATCAACATGAAAAAAATCCTGAAATGTAACAACTGTTCCACATAGTTGTTGGGGCCTAGGCACCTAGAGTTTGGTGCCTAAGCGTCAGGCTCTTTGTTTGCTGAAGGATGTATGGAAAGCTAACCACAAACAAAGTCCAGTGCCTACTAGTCCATAAAGCTGCGCTTAGGCACCCATTGGTTGCCACCTAAGCACCAACCTCTCATGTTGTGAAAACATAGATTGACACGAAGTCACAAAAGGGTCTGATGCCTAGGAGCCGCTGTCACTTTGCTCCTATATGCTCCAAGCTTTCTCTTGGTTTCCCAGTTCAATTTCTTATTGTACCCACAAGATGAAATCAAAAATAACTTTTTGAATGTGTAATTTCATCCATAAAAAAATTGTAGATCATAAAGAATTACTAGCTAACTTATCTATACATTAGTGAAGTAAACAACATCGGTAAGGCATAGAGACTTGAGTTTGGAACAATCTGATTTGTGAGCCACACAAGCTATCGTTGATCACATAAGTCATAGTAGTGAGCTGAAATAGCGTTAGTTAGCTCTCAGTAATATATTTAGAAGTTGCAGTTATAGTGAACCATTAAAATTAAAGGTCTTAGTGTGGAGTTGTGTGGACATAGCTTCAGTAGTTCAAAGAAGGTCATCTTATTCTTAGTACGACAATTGTAAGAAGTTATTACAGGAGTTATATTCATACTCAAGTTGCTTTGTTACACCATTTTTTAGGTGTGTCCCTACAAAGTGTTCATGATGATGAGCTGCTCGTTAGGATGGTTTCTTACTTTATGCCATGCTTCATTACTTCACAATGCTGGTCACTACTCCACATAGTAATTCCTAATTGTTGTGTACATCCTGTCTTAGCAAATGGCCTCATTACAATGAGTTGGAGCAGTCTATTGTGGTTGAAGATGTCTGGCAAGGGGTGGTTTACGGTGGTCGGTGAATGCAAGTGTAGGAAGCATTAGTTGAGTCATTGTTGGGAAAAAAATATTGTAATTCAGCTTGTTCTCCCGACCTAGCTCCAAACTCAATTCTCCTCCCATAGATGAAAGGGGTAGGGCTCTATTTAATAACTCTGGGGCATGTTTTCTTGCAAAGAAGGATGGAAGATGACCCACTCCATAGGATGACCCATAAAAATTCTCCAATTGTATAGCATTTTTTGGAACATTGAGTGCCTTAACAAAATCAAAATTGAGTGATATTGCATTTGTTAGACGCAACACATCTAAACACTTGATTTATCTATAAGAATATTTGAAATCTATTTGACATTCCAATTGGGCGCTATAAACATCCAAAAATGATTTATAGACTCGATCTATGCTTGATGTGACTTGGATTCGGTTAGTTTTGTTGTCATTGAATACAACTCGTCGAGCCGGTCATTACGACTATAGAATTGCTAAAACCAATGTTCTGGATATTTTTAAATTAGATTTCTAACCTTTAAAAAAATTATGTTGAAATTTGTGTCATTCCTCGAAATTCATTTCTAGTGATGAAAATTTGTTAATGACGAATCATATATATTTATATATAATTAAATTTAAATAAAAATATTTGGATTAAAATTTATAAACCAACCCATTAATTAAATTAATTTTATTTCAGTGTTATGTGTATGATAACATGATAAAACTTTTCTCCTAGAAAAAGCTAGCGAAAGTAACCATAAAGATAGAGACTGGCCGTGATGCGTATATGAGAGGTAGAAATTGAGTGAGGTAGGAGACTTGAGACAACGATGAAATGCCATTTAGACAGCTTTGCTACTTGGTAGGGGCCAACTGGAGCTAAGGCCAATAAATGCGAACAACGATTTTTTAGTAGGATTCCTTTTTCTTTACCTGTCGGCTTCTTTACCTGTCGGCATCAGTAGAAATAGGTCACAGGTTTCACTTGAGTGTTGAAGCTAGCTCCATTTAATTCGCACCTTTACAAGAGAGATTTTTATCTACCGTTCTTAATGCAAAAAATAGAAAATTGGAAGATTTAAGAAGATACCGCCCTTGACTTATGGTTTTACATGTTGATACGTAACCAACAAAGTTTCATCATCCGGCATGAATTTCGGTGCAATTTTTTGAAAAAGAACTATTCAAACTTCGATTTAAGAGTCATCTAAAACTCCGATTTCGGCAAACTTATAGTCAACCTGATCGGTTCGAAGAGACAGACCTAATGATATGAAAGTCAGTCAAATCTAAGTCAAATCAAGCCCAGATCAATTCATCAAACCACTTTTAGAGGATTTTCGGAGGCATTTGAAAGGTTGAACGGATGTCGAATCTAACGGGTTCATAGTTGAATAGAGCGTCTCGACAAGACGAATCCAACAAGCTCAAGATTGCTCAATTTCGACATCGTTAAGACACTCAAATGTCCATCAAACATCATCTGATCAAGGGAGGCTCTCCGGACGGTCCGATCAAAATGTTCATATTCTTGTATTAATTTCACTCAAAACAATATAAATAGAGTCTCACCCCACACATGAGGAGGGGAGGTTTAAGAGAGAGCTTGAAGCTTTGAGAAAGAGCTCAAGTTCAAGATCATCCTCGCCATCGTCGATCGTCATCGACCACCCACCGTCAGTCATCAACTATCGTCAGCCACCACTGATCTCCATCAATCATCGCTGACCGTCATCTATTGTCGTCGACTACCGTCAATCACTGTCGAACTCCGTCAACCATCGTTTACTAGACATCCTCAGTCGATGTTGTAACTTGGAAAAGACCCTGTGATTTTTCCCCTTTACGGGTTTTTCACGTAAAAACTTCTAGTGTTATCGCAGCTTGAATCATTTTCATCTGAGCAAGTGCTAAATTCTCGTGCAACCAATAAAAATAATCCATTACTCTACCGCTGTGAATTTTCTAGCACACATCAGTTGGGTGTTGTATGTGGGAAATTTTCGATCCCACAACTAAAATACTTACGCGGTTTACTACATGGCCACCAAACACAATGTTCGTGACAACGGAGCATTCCACTCCAACACCAATCGTTTGAGGGAGCAATCACGAAGCCAAGGGAGTCATGCTTCTTCATCTTCCCACCCTGGAAGACATTATCCTGCCAACGAAGGTGTTTCAGGTCCTTCTATAGAAGATTGAATGCTTAGAATGGAGGAGGTAGAAATCTTACGGCTCCTACATGGGGCTCAACAACTGCTACCCACACCATTAACCCCACGACGTACGAGAAACATATCGCTCGGAGGAACTCATACTGGCCCGCCTCCTCAAGAAGGAACACATCGCCTGTCATATTGTGTTGTTGAACTCTTAGATACCGCAAGTTCCTCTCATCCAACCCGTGCAGCTCAACCGACATCGCCACATCTTCCTACCATTTAAGATGATTTCATTTGTAATAAACTACGATGCCTCTTCCAAGAAGAGTTTCCTCTATAGAAAAAGGATCGTTTCTACACACACCGCAACATACATGAATCCTCTCTCTTAGTGGGTGCGGTCCTCCAACACCCCATCCCAATAGGCTTCAAGCTTCCACAGATCGATACATATGAAGGGATAACCGACCCCTACAAACATATTGATCATTATCGAACTATCATGCACATTCAGCGTGCCTTTGATGCACTTCTGTGTCAGGTTTTCCTAACTACTCTTAAAGGACAAGCTCGAACCTGGTTCTTCTCTCTATAATGGGGCATTGAAAACACCTTTAATGAGCTTGCCAGACTGTTTGTGGAATAGTTCATAGCAAACCGATGTATTATCTAGGATTCATCCTATCTCTTGGGAATTCGTCAAAGAGAAAAAGAATCATTGAAGGATTACTTCCTCAGGTTTTCTACTGAAGCCCAACAGATCCCGGAAGTAGATGTAGAGTTACTAATAGGAGTCTTCCTTGGGGGGCTCCGCCTAGGACCTTTCTACTCATCGTTGATACGGGAGACTATTCATTCTTATGCTGACCTTGTTCACCGTGTTGAGGCACAAATCTCCGCAGATGAGGCCATGATTGCTCAAAAGAGACAATTTGAGCGATTGGGGGGCAAGCGCAAGGATAACGCTAGAGATACCAATCAAATCTCACAACAAAAAAAGTTTAGGCAACAAGGGAATCGTGAGCAACGATCAGAAAAAGAACACACGCCACTCAACACGTCATGTGTTAACATTTTAATGACAATCAAGGATGACGAGTCTGTCAAGTGGCCAAAGCCGATAAAAAATCCAGATAGTGGAGATCAGTCTCAATATTGTCATTTCCACCGTGCAAAAGGACATTCAACAGAAGGATGCTTTCAATTAAAGGAAGAAATTGAAAGTCTAATACACCAAGGTCACCTAGGTCGCTGACTACAAGAACATTTTGAAGGGAATCAAAAGAGAACTGTTGGAGTTATTGAATGAAAGTTATCTAATGAGAAGTATAACTCCAACTTATAAACTCTTAATTTTATTTTAGCAAAATTTTTATGTTGCTTTAAAAA
Source organism: Phalaenopsis hybrid cultivar (assembly GCA_002079205.1). NCBI lineage: Eukaryota > Viridiplantae > Streptophyta > Magnoliopsida > Asparagales > Orchidaceae > Phalaenopsis > Phalaenopsis hybrid cultivar. The sequence continues at coordinate 41,145 of JXCR01084420.1, read as the reverse complement.
ATATTTTCAAAGAAATTTTCTTATTTTCTCACGAAAGACTTTTGTATAGAAAGCCCCTTAAGGATGAGAAGCTACCATACCCCTAAATGTCGAGCCCAAGATGCAAGGCTCGATGGGATATATGGTACTCCTAAAAATCAAACCCAAGAGGCAAGACTCAATGAGAAGCTACCGTACCCTTGGAAGATGAGCCAAAGAGGCAAGGCTCAATAGAAAGCTAGTTTTGGACGGAGTCCTCACTATAAAGATTCCATGGGAGCAAGTGATTGACAGCGTCTCCACTCAAAGACCTTAGGAGGCTACAAGACTCAGAAGGCACAGGTACATGAAAGACCAGAAGGCTACAAGCCTCAGAAGGCACAGGTACACTCAAAGACGTCAGAAGGCTACAAGCATCAGAAAGCACAGGTACATCAAAGACCTCAAAATTCTACAAGCCTCAGAAGACACAAGTGCATAAAAGTTTCTTTGAAGGCTACAAGCCTCAAAAGAACTTTGCACAATTAACAAGCCACAACAACTGTGGAAGCAACAAAAAAATATATATTGTTATCATCTACAATTCTCACATCAGAAGATTAAAAAGGCTACAAATACCAGCATATACATGTACAAGGGCTACAACAAATCAGTTCATCTTCAATTAGAGTCGGCATCGCTTTCCTAAAATTCTAGTATTTCAGATGATCGTCAAGGAGTCTCCAAATATTGCCACCACATAGGCATAAATATTCCCCCTTCATGATGAGGCGAGAAACATACATCATTTTTTCATTACTTTCAAAATGTACCAGAGCAGCACAAGATTCTCCTCCGGAATATACGATGCTCCACCACAATGTGTCTCGTGGTCGTGACACCCTGCCACAAAGTGTTGCTGCAACACCCCGCCGCGACGCTCCACCGCAACATTTCGCTTCAACTCTTCGATGCAACGTCCCGCAACTCTTTGCCGCAACCTTTGGCCACAACACTTCACCACAACTCTTCTCTGAAACGTCCTGCAACTCTTCGCTACAATGTTTCACCGCAACACTTCATCGGCATATTTTGCTGCAACACTTTGTGGCAATGTTTAGCCACAACATTTCGCCGCAACGTTTCATCGCAAGTCTTCGCTGCAATGTTTGCCGTAACACTTCACCGCAACTCTTCACCGCAATTATTAGCCGCAACACTTCTCCGCAATTATTAGCCGCAACACTTTGCCGTAACAAGAATAAAGATCTTGTTGCTTGCCTGCTACACAGGACGGAGACGACTTTCTTCTTTTGGAAAATCCCATATCACCTTCTAGGCAAGGACAGAGACTCCACCTTTTTTCTTATAGGCTGAAGTCATAAAAAAATAGTTATAGGCATGGCCAAACCTAGAGCCACCCCCATGGAGCTTCACCCAAATCACACCTAGAGGTTAGCTCATCCAAATCAAACTGTAGGCTCCTCTGTCCTCCACCTAAGCACTACAATGCACCCAAACTTGTTCCCTGAGAGCCACCCTATGACAATTTTTATAAAAACTTACCTCCACAACCATGGGAGGTGTACTAAAAATTTCTTAGAGAGAGCCTCCCAAACTTCTCACAAAGCTTCTTTGAGATCCCCTCAGTGCAATCCAACCCTCCTCTCCCACTGAATTCCACAGTCGAAGCTTAATTTTGAGCTCAAAGCTCTGCCCAAAACCAGGACAGAACTCATTACACTTCCACAGTCCACCAAACTTTAATTACTTGTTCCCACACCTTCACAACCAAGAAAGAAGCCAAAGCCCCATAAAATCCACCTCTGAAATAGCTTCCACCATAGCTCTTGACCAACACCTGAAATCGAGCTTGGTCGAATTCATACCTAGGCCTTACACCAAGACCAGAGGCTCAATCCCTAGCATCTCTGGACCCCAACAAACGTGCCAAGACCCTCTGATTGAAGCTCCACTTCTCAGAGCAAAGGTATAAAACTTCTCCCCCTCCCGAGCCTATTTTGACTCTCCATTTGATTAAGCTTAATTTAATTGCATGATTACCGTATCGATATGTTTGCCTCACTTAGATTAGTCGATAGGATCAAATTCAAAGTGATTTGGTTGAGTCTAGGCTGAGATCTTATGGTTTTAGTGTGGACGATCACGAGATCACTCAATCGGGGATGATGACAAGGAGCCGTTTGATCAAGCGTATATTGAATGGATGGCCAAGATGAAGTCAGACACTGCTTCTTTACACAAACAGTAGGACACATGGCTGCTGGCATGGACGGCGGCGTCAAATGGGAGCGCGCCACGTGGAGCTTCGGAGCCGTCGTAGGTTGACGAGGCGTCGCGTGGATAAGTAGAAAAATAGGGCTTTTTGTGTTTATTTAAACTCCCTTAACTTCAAAAATCCATAATTTTATGTAGAAAAAGCACAAAAATAAAATAAAAATAGCCTCTTGCTTAGTGAACAGAGGAGAAAAATGTTAAAATAATTTGAAGTCTATGTAATGCATATTTTATTTTTAATTAATTAAACACTCATTTGAATTTTTTGATTCTCCATGTATGTAGACTTATCACCATAGCATGAATTTTTGGCATTATGTAGCCTCTATCAAGGGGAATATCCTCTGATTTTTTCAAAGTCAGATGAGGTTCCTAGAGAGAGATCCATATTTTTCAAGTTTATGTGCATTTTTTGCTTAAAATAATCATGGAAATTAGCATGTTGATTAGAAAATTCCAAGAAAATTTTGGAAGGTTTAAGATGATAATGGAACCTTTAGGAAAATTTTTCATGAGTCAAGTCATTTAAAATGCACCTAATTTTCACAAAAACTAAATCACTAAGATAATTAATTTTGAAAGATATAAACATTTAAATGACTTGATTTTTTATCTTTACTATTATTTATGATCCATAAAACTTACCATAAAAATTTCAAAATATTTTGAGTTCTTTTGATAACTTAAGTTGATTTTTAAAGATAAACATAATTTTTGGCATTTAAATGATTTTTAAAAATCAAAATATAACTTGAAATCTTATAAAACTTAGTTTGTTGAGTTCTCTATGATCAGAGGTATTTTCTAAAAATAAAATAATAATTGGAATAAAAACTTCACTTTTAGTCTATTTTTAAATATTTAAATAATTAAAAATCCATAAAAATCACAAAAATAATAAAACTCATGAAAATGTTCTAAATTGCTCCCTAATCATTTAAGAATAATTAGAATATTTTTCCTAGTTTTCTAAATAAAGATATTGACTTTTAAAGATTAAAATGATTTTTGAAGGCTAAAAATGAGTTTTCATTAAAATAACTCCAATAAATAAACAAAATTCAAAAAAAATATAAAATCTTCTCCTTTGAGTTTTCTGACCTCAGGGAGACTTTTCAAAAATAGAAAACTTAATTTTCTCAATTTAAAATATTTTATATTTAATAAATACCCTAGAAGTGAAAATAATTCTTAAATTTCAAATAAAATTCAAAGAATCATGAAATTTGGTCTAAAGACATCTCTAGTCTAAGTCTACCTCCAGTAAAAATTTCAAGAGATTAGGAGTCAACTTGTTTAAGTTAAGAATTTTCTTTGGAAAATTCTATGCTTTACATGAAAATAATTATATAAATAAAATAAATTTTGAGAAATCACATTTTCTCCTCTAATGTCTTGATTGACCCATGAATGAGGTAGGATAAAAATTTTTAATTCATTTGAATTGAATTTGAAAAATTATGAACTGTTAGAGCCTTATGGGAAAATGTGTAATTTTGGAAATTTAGCATTAATTAACATTTAGACATAATTCAAGAAGGAAAATGGGTAACCTCTGATCTTAATCAATTTATTTGATGTTTGAAATACAAGAGGTTAATTGGTAGAAACCAACCTGACTTTCTTAATTAAAAAGATAGGTTAATAAATTTCAAAATTATTAAAATAAAATGAACCTAGAACTTAAGGGTATGACTTTTGAAGTTAATAATTAATTTATTTAATACCCCTATCTTGATTTTCAAATAAGATTCAAATCATGAAACATGACCACCTAAAGCCTAACCATTTCAAACTAATTAAGACACTCGCCTAGGTCTTAAGGGCTTAGTAGTGCTTTAGGCTAAATCAAGATTCATTTAAATGGGGATTAGAAAAGTAAATATCCTTGAAAAGTAAAACATCTTTCAAACACTGCAAGCTCAATTAAAGTTAAAATTTGGCTAAGTGTTCCAACAACAATAACTTGTCTCTTCAAGGGTCTTCACCCACATAATTCTTAAATTGAATCACAAGTGATAATTACCCTATTCTTCGGGAAAATTTAGACATCAATGTTCACTGAGCATTAAGGTGTTCATAGGATGAATTATTAAGCAACATAATAAAGTTTAAAAGAACTTGGGATTTTCCACCAGGCAGCGAGGGAGTATCATGGACCTGTTTCTTTCTCTAGATCTGTTGGATACCTCAGAGATCTACTAAACTTAATATGTTTTGCTTGATAAAAGAATCCTTAATTAAACTTCTAAGGACCCACCAAGATATGACATAGGGTTAGGAAAACTATCAAAACCTTACTTTTTGCCTCTATATAAATTGCCCTCACATGCATTTTAAGTTTCAGGTGGTGGAACAAGAAGACTCGCTAGGTAGGCTTTTACAGTTTTTAGCATTGTCTTTCTCGTACTTTTATGATATACTTTTGTGCTTATACAAATTTTCATGGAAAACTAAAACTATCAGAATAGCCACAAAACCAAAACCAAAATAAAAACTAAAATCAACCAAGAGAAAATTCACCGCCACAACATTCAAAATATAAAACAACTCAAAATTTAATCACAAACATCACACAAAACTACAACTTCAACTAATTTAAGACGTCTCCATCGGATGATCTGGAATTCCTCAGAGGAGGTAACCTACGGTTGCTAACGAGGCTTCTCACGGTCTAAATGAAATTATTGAACTCATTAAGTTGAGTTTAGCAAGTTCATTTAGACTAAGTGGATCTAATAGAAAATAGTGGTACCAGAACGAGGGAACCGTAGGATCCTAACCAGTGTCGCTCTAACCATATTTAACATGCCCTCATAAAATTTAAAGAACCTCAACCATAAGGCCACCTGATTTGATATTATAACTTGACACATTAGAAAACTCAAACTCATCGTGACAAGGAGCTTGGAGCTAGTATGGTGGGCAGCACGGCCATCTTCAACAGCAAAACCTGTCTTCCCCAGCTAAACCAATCTTCCTTCCTTAGACTTAAACAACAAAGCCATAGGACTTCGAGGTTGTTTGCTTATGCAACGTAAATATGCACCTTATCTTTAGGCCTTTGTACAACCCTGCTATAAAATATAAGCCCTAACTCATCTTGGGATTCTGAGGTCGTCGTTCATCACGACCAAAATCCTCACATCTTCAAGGCTATTTATGTGATAGTTTCACATGAATGTAAGCCCTAACTAATAAAATTGGCAGGATGAAATACTTAAATATTTCTCCTCAAAAACGAAGCCAAACATTAGGATAGCATGGAAAGTCATCAGGGTTCTCCTTTGGATCTATGACATGCCCTAGTTCTTCCTCCTTTAGACTCTACAACAAAATATTCTGAATTTGAACCAATCCCCTTTCACACCTCTACGTCTGATCTCATTGAAAAGTCTAACCCTTTAAATCTCCTTGAAGATAATATTTCCTGATTTTTATCGAGAGTCTTCTTAAATGACTCCGGTCATTTAAGATGTAATTAACTGTAAGGGCTTGCCCTTATAGGAAGCATGTCTGAACCCAGCATAATATAAACCCTTTTTAATCCTTTATATTAAATAGGGGAACTTTTTGGCAAATATAAAGGTTTCACAGACCAAATGGATGTCATATATTCCTTAGTTTATTTGATCGAGCCTCATCTTTAAGTCTTGTGTTTATCCTTCGGGATAGATACAAGATTTGAGNTTCCAAAATTACACATTTGCCCCTAAGTATATATTAAAACGTCCTTTCAAAGCGGGTGACGGGATTTCGATTCCGGTTACCGACAGCTTCTTACGGGCAACTCCTCCAACCAAAAATAGTGTCAACAGGGTTTAAGCCACATACCTGGTTTCAAGATTTATAACCTCAATTGAGCTTGATAGGAACGTTTGCCTGGTCCTAGTGAAGCCACTCCTTAGTCCAATTAAATGAAATTTGGCTGAGATATGTTCTTGGTGAAATGGTGTTTTGGTTTCATATAAGAATGGGTTAGGGCATAATGGAAAGGCCAATTTTGATTGGTTTCTCGTTCATGAAGCTCAAGGAAACTTTTATAAGGTTTTGGTTGAAGATTCAGAGAGATTTAAGCAAACCCATAAAATTTACTAATTTTCAAGTATGAAATTTAGGCTTTCAGATGGATTTCAAGGGTTGAGGCTTTAAGGGATTGATTGATATATGGATGGGGAAGCTTTTCTCTATTGAGTGAAAAGGGTGTGGGAGCTCTTTATCTCTTCTTCTCTCTTTAGAGGCTCTTGGGTGTGGCTTTAAATAGCCATTTGAGGCCATGACAAAGTTTTGTCTTGATTGGAGAAGGCACGAGGTGGCTCAGTGAGGTCCAGAGAAGCAAAAGGGATTGAATTTTGACTATGGATAATAATTCCCCCATTTCCATTTTGTTCATCATGAGCTCAAGTATTTTGATGAAGGTGGCTTAGAGTAGAGATTCCTTCCTAATGGACAAGTGGTGAGGTAGATAAAATAGCTTAATAATGAGTTGGCTTGACTAGTCAACCTAGGTTCAAAGGGATATGATGTGGAATCTAGGTGAAGTGTAATATAATCTCCCCTCATAATGGCTTTTGGTCTTAGTCAAAAATGGTGGCTCCTTAGATTTGTTATAAAGTCAATGTGTCAACTCTATAGTAATGGATGACTTTAGGTCATTGGTAAACCCATTAAGGATGGGCCTTAAGTGTGGGATTCCATGGGGTTGGGCTATGATTTTAGGGTCAGACCTATGCTGAATATGTCTTAATTTTTTCCTTCTAATTAAATAAATAAATAATTAATTAAAACAAGGCAAAATTTTACCAAAAAACCATGAGTTACACATGATGGTATAGGGTTAACCATGGTAGTCTAACGTTGACTACTAGATCAATGTTTACCAATTGAATATTGGTTTCACCATGTCAGCGTTATTTTGGGGTTGAAGGGGAGTTGCCCGTAAGAAGCTGTCGATCACCGGAATTGAAATCCCGTCGTGTTTGTGGGGTTGCCCGTAAGAAGCTGTCGGTCATCGGAATCAAAAATCCCGTCACCCGCTTCGAAGGAAGAAGTATGAAATCAAACTGACCCCATATTTTTCATAGTTTAAAATGAAAGAGCATTGTACCTTAAATCCTATATCTATCCTAAAGGACAAACACAAGAATTGAGGATGAGGCTCGATTAAATAAACTAAGAAAAGTATGACGTCTGTGTGGTCTGCAAAACCTTTGTATTTGCCGACAAGTTAGGGCTTATATTGTGGAGAAATATTTAGGTGTTTCATCCTGCCAATTTTGATAGTTAGGGCTTGCATTTGTGTGAAATGATCACACAAATAGCTGGAGAAATATTTAGGTGTTTTATCCTGCCAATTTTATTAGTTAAGGCTTACATTCGTGTGAAACTATCATCCTGTCAATTTCATTATTTAGGGCTTACATTCATGTGAAATTATCGCACAAATAGCCTGAATTGAGGATTTAGGTCGTGACGAACGACAACCTCGGAATCCTAAGACGAGTTAGGGCTTATATTGTACAACAGAGCTATACAAAGGCCTAAAGATGTTTTATTAGTTAGGGATTACATTTGTGTGAAATGATCACACAAATAGCCTGGAAGATGTGAGAGAGGTCGTGACAAACGACAACCTCGGAATCCTAAGACGAGTTAGGGCTTATATTGTATAACAGCGTGACAAACGACAACCTTGGAATCCTAAGACGAGTTAGGGCTTATATTGTATAGCAGGGCTTTACAAAGGCCTAAAGATAAGGTGAGAATTTACGTTGCACAAGCAAGCAACCATGAAGTCCTATGACTTTGTTATTTAAGTCTAAGAAAGATTGGTTTAGCTAGGGAAGACAGGTTTTGCTGTTGAAGATGATTGTGTTTGCCCACCATGCTAGCTCCAAGCTCCTTGCCACGACAAGTTTGAGTTATCTAGTGTGTCAAGTTAGAATATCAAATCAGATGGCCCTATGCATGAAGTTCTTTAAATTTTATAAGGGCTTATTAAAGTTGATTAGAGAAACACCGGTTAGGATTCTACGATTCCCTCGTTCCGACATCACTATTTTCTATTGGATTCACTTAGTCCAAATAAACTTACTAAACTTCAACTTAATGAGTTCCATAATTTCATCTAAACCGTAAGATAGCCTCGTTAGCAACCGTAGGTTACCTCCTCCGAGGGATTCCCGATCATTCGATAGAGACATCTTAATTTAGTTGAAGTTGTAGTTTTATGTGATGTTTGTGATTAAATTTTGATTTCATTTAAACCATTGGAAGCCTCGTTAGCAACCGTAGGTTACCTCCTCCGAGGGATTCCCGATCATCAAGACTGTGGGAAGCCTCGTTAGCAACCGTAGGTTACCTCCTCTGAGGGATTCTCGATCATCAGATAGAGACGTCTTAATTTAGTTGCAATTGTAGTTTTGTGTGATGTTTGTGATTAAATTTTGAGCTGTTTTATATTTAAATTTAGTTGAAGTTGTGGTTTTGTGTGATGTTTGTGATTAAATTTTAAGTTGTTTTATATTTCGAATAGTTGAAGTTGTAGTTTTGTGTGATGTTTGTGATTAAATTTTGAGTTGTTTTATATTTTTTCGTTAGCAACCGTAGGTTACCTCCTCCGAGGGATTCCTGATCATCCGATAGAGACATCTTAATTTAATGAAGTTGTAGTTTTGTGTGATGTTTGTGATTAAATTTTGAGTTGTTTTATATTTTGAATGTCGGAAGTTGTAGTTTTATGTGATGTTTGTGATTAAATTTTGAGTTGTTTTATATTTTGCATGTTCAGTTGTGGTTTTGTATGATGTTTGTGATTAAATTTTGAGTTGTTTTATATTTTGAATGTTGTAGCGTTGTAGTTTTGTGTGATGTTTGTGATTAAATTTTGAGTTGTTTTATATTTTGAATGTTGTAGAATTTTGAATGTTGTAGCGGGTTTTGTGTGATGTTTGTGATTAAATTTTGAGTTGTTTTATATTTTGAATGTTGTGGCGATTACCTTCTCCAAGGGATTCCCGATCATCCAATAGAGACATCTTAATTTAGTTGTAGCTGTTATTTTTTGTGGGTTTGTATTAAAATTTTGAGTTGTTTTATATTTTGAATGTTGTGGCGGTGAATTTTATCTTGATTGATTTTAATTTTTGTTTTGCTTGAGTTGTTTTATATTTTGAATGTTGTGGCGGTGAATTTTATCTTGGTTGATTTTAGTTTTGGTTTCGTTTTATATTTTGAATGTTGTGGCGGTGAATTTTATCTTGGTTGATTTTAGTTTTGGTTCTGGTTATGGTTGTATATTTTGAATGTTGTGGCGGTGAATTTTATCTTGGTTGATTTTTAATTTTGGTTTTGGGTGGCGGTGAATTTTATCTTGGTTGATTTTAGTTTTAGTTTTGGTTATGGTTATGTGGCTATCTTGATGGTTTTAGTTTTCATGCATGGTGACATCAAAGCATGCAAATTTGCATGTATAAAAGTACAGTATGAAAGTACAAGAAAGACAACGCTGAAAAATGTAAAAGTGTACCTGGCGAGTCTTCTCGTTCCACCACCTGAAACTTAAAATGCATGTTAAAACGAGTCTTCTCGTTCCACCACCTGAAACTTAAAATGCATGTTAAGATAGTTTATGAAGAGCAGGCATGGAACATGTAAGGAAAAGGCAGAAGAAAGACGGTACTATAAACTGTAAAAGCGTACCTGGCGAATTCTCGTTCCACCACCTGAAACTTAAAATGCATGTTAAGGCAGTTTATGAAGAGCAGGAAAGTACGTTCCACCACCTGAAACTTAAAATGCATGTTAAGGAAATTTATGAAGAGCAGAAAAGGTAAGTTCTGGTGGTTCCACCCACCTGAAACTTAAAATGCATGTTAATGCAGTTTATGAAGAGCAGGAAAGGTAAAATTTTGGTAATTTTCCTAACTTTAAAATGCATGTTAAGGCAGTTTATGAAGAGCAGGAAAGGTAAAATTTTGGTAATTTTCCTCACCCTATGTCATATCTTAGTGAGTCCTTAAAAGCTTAATTAAGGATGATTTCATTGAGCGAAGAATACTGAAGTTTTAATGGCCTCTGAGGTATCCAATAAGTTAGGAGGGGGAAGCAGGTCCATGCCTCCCTCTCACCAACAGGTAAAAGGCCTCGAGTCCATTTAACCTTATTATGTTTTTTAATGGTTCATCCTGTAAATACCCTTATTTTTTAGTGAGCACTGATGTCTGAATTTTCCCTAAGAATAGAGTAATTATCACATGTGATTCAATTTAAGAATTATGTGGGTGAAGACCCTTAAAGGGGCATGTTATTGTAATTTGAACACTTAGCCAAATTTTTAATCCTAATTGGGCTTAGTGGTGTTTCAAGGATGCTTGATTTAGTTATGTTTATTTCTCTAATCCTTGTTTAATCAATTTTTTTATTCAGCCTAAGTCACCATTAAGCCCTTAAGACCTAGGTGAGTGTCTTAATTAGTTTTGAAAATGTTAAGCTTTAAGTGGTCATGATTCATGATTTGGATTTTATTTGAAAATCAAAATAAGGGGTATTAAATTGATCAATTATTGGCTTCAAAAGTCATACCCCTATGTCTAGGATCATTTAATTTTAATAAACTTCCAAATTTCAAAATTTTAGAAATTTATTAATCTTAATTAAGAAAGTGAGATTAGTTTCTACCAATTAACCCCTTTGTGTTTCAAAAATCAAATGAATTGATTAAGATTAGAGGTTAGCCATCTCCTCCTTGACTAAAGCCAAAATGTTAATTAAGGCTAAATTTCCAAAATTACACATTTGCCCCTAAGGCTCTAACACTCCATAATTTGTCAAACTCAATTCAAATGACTTTGAAATTTTTATCCTACCTCATTAATGGGTCAATTGAGACATCAGAAAAGAAAATGTGATTTTTTGAAATTTATTTGAATTTATTTAATTATTTTAATGCAAAGATAGGATTTTTCAAAGAAAATTCCTAACTTGACCAAGGTGAATTCTAATCCCTTGATAATTTTACTAGAGGTAGACCTAGACCAGAAAAGCCTTTGGACAAAATTTCATGATTTTTTGAATTCTCTGTGATTTATTAGAATTATTTTAAGTCTTGGGTTATTTAATAAAAATAAAATATTTTAGGTAGTGAAAATTAAGTTTTGTATTTTAGAAAAATCTCTCTAAGGTTATAGAACTCAGAGGAGGATTTTTCATATTTTTTTTGGTTTTTCTTTGATTTATTGGAATAATTTTAGTGAAAACTCATTTTTAGCTTTTAAAAAATTATTTTTAAGCTTTGAAATTTAATATCTTTATTTAGAAAATCAGGAAAAATATTCTAATTGTTCTTAAGTGATTAGGAAGCAATTTAGAACATTTCCATGAGTTTTATTATTTTTGTTATTTTTTATGGATTTTTAATTATTTAAATATTTAAAATAGGCTAAAAATCAAGTTTTTATTTTAAATATCATTTTATTTTTAAAAAAATACCCCTGATCACAGAGAACTTAAAAACTAAATTTTATAATTTTTTGAGTTATATTTTGATTTTTAAAAATCATTTAAATACCAAAAGTGATATTCATCTTTAAAAATCAACTTAAGTTGTCAAATGAACTCAAAATATTTTGAAATTTTTATGCTGAGTTCTTTGGATCATAAGTCACAGTAGATAAAAAATTAAGTCATTTAAATGTTTATATTTTCCAAAATTAATTATTTTAGTGATTTAGTGTTTGTAACATTTAAGTGCATTTTAAATGACTTGAATCATGAAATTATTTCCGAAGGCTTCTCTAGTCATGGTGGACCTTCCAAGATTTTCTTAGGATTTTCTAATCAATATGCTAATTTCCATGATTATTTTAAAGAAACAGTGTGGAATAACTTGAAAAATATGGATCTTTGTATAGTAACCTCCTCTAACTTTAGAAAAATCAGAGGATATTTCCCTTGACAGAGGTTGCAACATGTCAAAGTTTCAAGCCAAGGTGATGTATCAATATGCATGGAGAAGCAAATGACTCAAAATAGTGTTTAATTAATTAAAAATAAAGTATGCATAACATGGTATTGAAATTTATTTCACATTGTTCTCCTCTGTTTATTGAGTAAGCGAGTATTTTTATTTTATTTTTGTAAATTTTCTAAGGACTTGAAATTTGTTCCACATTGTTCTCCTTTGTTCACTGAGCAAGTGGGTATTTTTTTTTGTGATTTTTCTACGAAAGTTATGAATTTTCTAAGTTAAGGGTATTTAAATAAATAAGAAAAGCCCTATTTATCTATGTAAACCGCGCGGGCTGACTAGATCCTAGGCAGCTCCGAAGGCATGTGTGGCACACTCTGGTTGGGCGCCGCCGTCCACGTAGCTGCTGACTCGGCCCATGGTTTATGTCCAGAAGCATTGTCCGGCTCGATCTCCTCCATCTATGTGATACACACGCGATCGGATGGATCCCCATCATAATCCCCAATAGAATGATTACGTGACCGTCCACACTAAAACCCTAAGATCTCTGCCTAGACTCAACCAAATCACCTCGGGTTTGATCTTATGGACTCGTTTAAGTGAGACGAACATATCCATACGATTAATGTACCATGAAATCAAGCCTAAGTAGATGGAGAATCAAAATAAGCTCAGGAGGAGGAGAATTTTTATACCTTTGCTCTGAGAAGGGAGGCTTCAATCAGAGGTGCTCGACATGTTCATTGGGGTCTAGGGAGGCTATGGATTGAGTCCCTCATCTTGGTGTAAGGCTTAGGTATGAATTCGATCAAGCTCGATTTCAGGTGTTGGTCTAGAGCTATGGTGGAAGCTATTTCAGAGGGTAATTTGATGGGGCTTTGTCTTCTTATGCTGTTGTGAACGTGTAGGCATAATTAATTGAAGTTTGTTGGAGTGTGGAGGTGTATCGTTTCTTTCCTGGTTTTCGGTAAGGTTTCAAGCTCAAAATTGAACTCCGGCAATTGGAATTTGTGAGGGAAAATGGTTGGAATAAACCCAGGGGATCTTATAGAAGCTCTGTGTGAGGTTTGGAGAGGCCTCTCTAAGAAAATTTCAGCACACCTCCCATGGCCGTGAGAGGTGAGTTTTTATAAAACTGGTCGTGGGGTGGCTCTTAGAGCATAAGTTTGGGTGAATTGTGGTGCTTAGGTGGAGGGCAGAGGAGCTCTTCAATTTGATTTTGATGAGCTTACCTCTAGGTTTGATTTGGGTGAGGTGCCATGGGAGTGGCTTTCAATTTTAGGCTTTTTTGGCCACTTGGCTGGCCGGCCGGCCAGGGGGAGGTGGCTAAGAGCTCAAGGAACCCAGAGGAATCCATCACAATAATTTAATGCAAATGTGCTTTCATTTGGCAAATATATCTTAAGCATATGATTTTTTTGGAAATAATATCCCTTAATTTGGGAGACCTTTGGTCCATGGCTTGATTTAAGTGGTTTCATGGTGTTTAGACTGGTTACTAAGTCCAACAAATGGCTGTGGTGGAGTTAATTTGGTGGCTTTAAGGTGGTTAGGTCACATTTAGTGTATGGGTCGTTGTGGTGGAGTTAATTTGGTGACTTTAGGGTGGTTAGGTCACATTTAGTGCATGGGTCCATGTGGGTGCAAATGACCAAAACTTGGGTTTGGACTAGATTAGCCATGTCAATTGGCCCAATTAATTGTTGCATTTGGTGTAGATGATCATAAAGAACAACTTTGGTGAAGAATGGAAATGGTTTTGAACTCAATTGAAGGGTCAATTTGAGGGAATTTTGAACCTTAATCATTTTGGTTATGTTGGGCTAGGTTTGGGTCTAGCTTGGGTTAGCCTTAGGCGAACTTTAATCAATTTGGTCATGTTGGGCTAGGCTTGGGTCTAGCTTGGGTTAGCCTTGGGGCTTAATCAATTTCAGCATGTTGGGCTAGGCTTGGGTCTAGCTTGGGTTAGCCTTGGGCTAAGTCCAAATTGATTGTTATAAATAGTCAATAGGGACCTCATGAAGAGTTTTCAACATGAATTGGATGCTAATCTGGAGGTTAAGGAAATTAATTGGGTGAAATTTGGGGACTTAGCCAATTTGGGGCTAAATTTGGGAATTTTGGATTCTAGGCCAAAATCAAATGGATTTGAGGCTTCACCAATGTCAATTGATGGTTGATTTTGATATATAGAAATCAAATGGATTTGAGGCTTCACCAATGCCAATTGATGGTTGATTTTGATGTATATGAATTTCATAAAGAATCAAATGGATTTGAGGCTTCACCAATGCCAATTGATGGTTGATTTTGATGTATAGGAATGCCTGAAATTTGGGGATTTAGCCAATTTGGGGCTAAATTTGGGAATTTTGGATTTAGGCCAAAAGAAATGGATATGAGGCTTCACCAAGGTCAATTGATGGTTGATTTTGATGTATAGGAATGTTATCAAGATTTTGCAACATCAATTGGGGCCAATTGACTGCGCTATGGGTTCAATTTAGTGAGATTAGGTCATATGTCAAAACTGGGGCTTTAATCTAACTCAAAATTGGGGTCAAATCATGGATCAATTGAGCTTGGATTTGGTTTAGTTTGGTTATATCAAAAGATAATTTGAGTTTAGGATTGGAATTGGGGTCAATTGAGATCAAATTGATGGAAATTTGAGTTGGATTTGGGGAAATTTTGATCTTTAAATGGCAATTTAGGGATTTTGGTTAAAGATGGTAAAATTGGCTAAATTGGGTCATGTGGTAGTTGATAGAAATGAAATTGGGAATATTTGAGACTTATTGGAATTTTCTGGGAATTTTTGGAATTTTTGGGATTTTGAGCTATGGAGGGGTATTTTGGTAATTTGGGGGAGTTTTAGGGGTAAAAGGCCAAGATGGGTTTTTTGGTAGAGTTGAGGTACCAATCATTACCAACAAGCCATTGAGCGATGTAGGGGTAAAAGGCCAAGATGGGTATTTTGGTAGAGTTGAGGTACCAATTATCACCAATAAGCCATGGACCAAAGGAAACTCCAAGATGGGTATTTTGGTAGAGTTGAGGTACCAATCATCACTAATAAGCCATGGACCAATGAAAACCCCTTTTGGGTCTTCTACATAGTGGTCTTAGCCAAACCATAGCCCTAGGGCTAGTAGGTTTAGGGTCCATCTACATGAGTATCCTCTACATAGTGGTCTTAGCCAAACATAGCCCTAGGGCTAGTAGGTTTAGGGGACCATCTACATGAGTATCCCAAAAGATCAAGGGAACTAGGCTTAGAAGTTCTAAGCCATGGACCAATGGAAATCCCATTTTGGGTCCTCTACATAGTGGTTTTAGCAAAACCATATAGCCATGGACCAATGCGAACCCCATTTTGGGTCCTCTACATAGTGGCATAGCTAGGGCTAGTGTATCCCAAAAGATCAAGGGATCTAGGTTAGGGCTAGTAGGTTTAGGGGACCATCTACATGAGTATCCCAAAAGATCAAGGGATCTAGGCTTAGAAGTTATGGGTTTAGGGTAGTGAGTGATTGTGAGTGTAGATGATTGTAGTGAGTGAATTAGCCCTAGCCCAACACCCAGGGTTAATCTTAAGGTTCAACAGTCCTAAGGGTGACTCATCTTGAGTTTTCCCCCACAGTGACCCCAGCTACTAAGTATTTAGAGGTTGAGAGCAATATGTGAAACTTCAAGTTAAGTAAAAAAGAGAGTAGAATTTCTAATGGCGAGGGTTCCATGTCTAGTTTTCTAAGAATAGTAAATAGGAAAATCTTATGGCTAGACCTTAGGCTATTAAAAGGGAAAAACTAAACCTCAACCAAAGATGAAGTCAACACACCATTTGTATTATGGGTTGATCAATTAGATCATGGGTTAACCAAAATGATCCATTTTACCATATGATGATGGGTTGACCGTTTGGTGGCTAAGTTGGCCATACGGTCAATTGGTTTGATGACATGGTCTAGTGTTGACCTTGTTGACCAATGGATTGAACATGGTGGTCAGTTTGACTATATGGTGATGTATTTACTATTTGGTGGTTAGGTCAACCACAAAGTTAATTTGGTGGCCATAGGGTTCAAGGTTGACCAAATGATTAATGTGGTGACCAAAGGGTCAACGATTAGCCAAACGGTCAATATAGTGACCGTAAGGTCCAGGGTTCTCCAAATAGTCAATACCATGGGGTCTAAAGTTGACCATATGATCAAGGTGGTGATCATTGGGTCCAAGGTGGTGACCATGTGGTCCAACATTGACCACATGGTAAATGTGGCCAATAATGATTCAAACTAGGTTTTACTATCACTGATCTGATTTGTCTAGTGTCACTGAATTTTAAGGTCCAAAGTGGAATGTTAGTTTTGGGGAAGGAATGGTAGCAGTCTTACATTTTTCCCTAAAGGAAGAGTTAAGGGAAAGCTGAAACTCTGTGTGAGGAAGGCCTTACCTCTAATAGTAAGAACGAGAGTGGATGTCATACTCCATCAAAAGAGGTGTTGTATCATCTTGCAAAGATGTCAAATGTTAGTTTTGGTGAAGGAATGGTAAGATAATTAAATCATTTCCCAAAGGAAGAGCTAAAGGAAAGTTGTAACTCCATGTCAGGAAGGCCTTACATCCAGTAGCAAGAAATGGAGTGGATGTCATTCTCCATCGAAGGAGGTATTATACCATCTCTCGAAGAAGTTGAATGTTGGTTTTGGAGAAGGAATAATAGAGACTTGCATCCTTTCCTAATGGAAGAGCGTATGGAAAGTTGTAACTACGTGTTATGAAGGCCTTACATTTAGTTGCAAGAGAGATGTGTGAAAAGCACATAAAGAGGACTAGATTATTTAAAAAATTTGTTATTTATCAATTTTAATGTTGGAAAGTAACTCTTACGCCATTGCATAATTTTTTTTTTTATATTTTCCATCATGAAATTTTTTTTTGTTCTTGGTGTTTATTTTGCCATTTTTGGACTCGCGAGAGAATTTTTGTCACTTGGGGATTTTTTTGTAGGACTGATTCGAAAATGAGAATTGAAATGTAGGTCAATTCTCATAAGAAATGTCAGAATGTAAGGACCGACATCAAATGTAATGAACCAAAAATATATGACTGATTCGGAAATGAGAATTGAAATGTAGGTCAATTCTCAAAAGACGGTGTCGCAATGTAAGGACCGACCTCAAATGTAATGAATCAGAAGTGTAGGACTGATTCGGGAATGAGAATTGAAATGTAGGTCAATTCTCAAAAGAGGGTGTCGGAGTGTAGGGACCGACCTCAGATGTAATGAATTAGAAGTGTATGACTGATTCGAAAATGAGAATTGAAATGTAGGTCAATTCTCAAAAGAGGGTGTCGGAATGTAAGGAACGACCTCGAATGAAATGAATCAGAAATGTAGGACTGATTCGGAAATGAGAATTGAAATGTAGGTCAATTCTCAAAAGAGGGTGTCGGAATGTAAGGACCGACCTCAAATGTAATGAATCAGAAATGTAGGACTGATTCGAAAATGAGGATTGAAATGTAGGTCAATTTTCAAAAGAGAGTGTCAGAAATGTAGGACTGATTCAGAAATGAGAATTGAAATGTAGGTCAATTCTCAAAAGAAAGTTTCGAATTTAAGGACCGACCTCAAATGTAATGAATCAGAAATGTAGGACTGATTTGGAAATGAGAATTGAAATGTAGGTCAATTCTTAAAAGAGGGTGTCAGAATGTAAGGACCGACCTCAAATGTAGAGAATCAGAAAAGTATGACTGATTCGGAAATAAGAATTAAAATGTAAGTCAATTCTCAAAAGAGGGTGTCAGAATGTAAGGACCTATCTCAAATGTAATGACTCAGAAATGTATGAGTGATTCGAAAATGAGAATGAAAATGTAGGTCAATTCTCAAAAGAGGGTGTTGGAATGTAAGGACCGACCTTGAATGTAATGAATGACAAGTGTAGGACTGATTCGGGAATGAGAATTGAAATGTAGGTCAATTCTCAAAAGAGGGTGTCGGAATGTAAGGACCGACCTCGAATGTATTGAATCAGAAATGGGGGACTGATTCGGAAATGAGAATTGAAATGTAGGTCAATTCCCAAAAGAGGGTGTCAGAATGTAAGGACCAACCTCAAATGTAATGAATCAGAAATGTATAATTGATTCAAAAATGAGAATTGAAATGTAGGTAAATTCACAAAAGAGGGTGTCAGAATGTAAGGACCGACCTCGAATGTAATAAATTAGAAATGTAGGACTGATTCAGAAATGAGAATTGAAATTTACAAAGCTTATGGCGTTGAATTTGCAAAAGTGTATCATGTGGAAAGGCTGATTTTGTAGAAGATTTGTAGAGTTTTGTGAGGTTTTGTGCAAAATGTAAAATTCTACGAGGATGTGAAGCGAGTTAAATGTAGATAACGATGATTGTTCTGCACGTACAAGGAGTAGGAAATTCCAAAAATGGAAGGATCCACTCAACAGGTTTATTTCAATTTCTTATTGTTTTCATCACATTTAATTTTTCAAAAATGTGTTTTTAAAGTTTTAATTTTAATTGGTTGATTTTTAAAAGTAATTTGTTTTGTTATTCACTCATTTATGATTGTTTTTCATTTGTGTTTTATTCATTGTTGAAGATTTGTTGTTTCGTTCTTTGTTCATTGAAATTCTGAACTATCGCATGGTTCGCAGCTTTCATCCATCGCACAAAAAGGCAACAGACAAAAAGGCATAATTTGAGAGAAATTTTCAGTTAATCTGCCCCAAAAAGGGATACCATGAATCAAACATAGGCTAATGCCTCAAAAGATACATCATGTAATCCATGCTGAAATACATTGAGTATCATCTCATGCTATGAGTACATCGTAGACTGAATAAAATCAAATACATATCATGATGTTAAAAGAAAGCAAGTGAACCCTTTGTGCCTGATATATTGAGCTCCTGATCAAGCAGACCTTCTAAGTCATGCTCCAAGATAAGAGTTACCTTCGCATGTACTTAGAGGTACAACTTTCTCATAGCACGTATGGAAACAACCCCTCAAATTCTTGGTCCTGCTAGAATCCATACGGTATTTTACTGTCATCAATTCTGTTGAAGGTTACAGACACCCTGCTGTGTCATACTCCTGGAATGCAATGCTTGGCAATGTCTGCACCGTTGCCTTTAAGAACAAGTATTGAACCCACTGGAAGAGAAATCTCTACAGCTCCTCTGAATTCGCTAGGGCCGACTATATCAATTTCTTTTTCAAATAGAATATTGCTTTTACTCATGAACGAGACCGTGCAGAAAGGCCTCACAAAATCATGATGGTCGATGTGTGGGGGAATGCCATCACCTTCTTCGTACATGTTAATGATGCAACTGTTGGGAATGCAAGTATCGGTGGTAATAGATCCACTTGTTTGTATCTGAGGATCCTAGGTGGATTCCCCTGTCTGTCGTTCATTAAATTGTAGCAACAGCCACACTGGATGGTGATTCTTCCTTTTCCCCTCATCCATTTTTTCAGCTCGGAATATGTCCTCTCCATGTGAAGGCCCGCTCAAACTCTATCTCTTAAATTGAAGATGCTGTCCAGAATGCTTCTTTCATCAATTTCAGAGAAAACCCTGGTATATAGCTTCATGCCTTCCAATATGTTGATAAACTTTCCCTGAACTTCTTCATAAAACTTGAATTCTCTTTTATTTACTCTGCTTATCTTGTAGTATTCTACCACACCAGGAGTTGGCAGCTGCAGTGGGCGTTCCTTCCTTCAGGCCTCAGCGAGAACCCAAACTGGTGTTGATTGATCCAGAATATGAGATTCAGCCTCTAGTGGGATGTATGATCCTGAGCTCCATGGTGCGCGCTGATCCGTCCCCAGTGAGACATATGTTTCATTTATCGCTAAGTCTGGAGCCTGGGACTCGTTGGTGCTTGAAGTGTATTCTTCTAATGTACTAAAATATTATAGATGCAGAACGTTGCAGTCCAGGCATTCTACAAATGCGCCCGTGACTAATGTCCCGACCGGTACCTCAACGTTGCAAGTTGGGCAACCCCTGCATAAGATATATGGAACCGGGAGCACATCTGATTCTGTCACAAATCCCGAATCTTCATCTATAGTGGGCAGGCTGGTAGAAGTTTCTCTCAGATCTGGGTCATAAATATGTCCCTCAGGAATGGGGCTAAAAAAACTGCTCACGTCTCTCTAGCGTTTGCGTTTCTGTCGTAGAAAGGCTCTCTGTTTCTTTCGACTAGCATTTCTGCGCTGCGTCCTATGGAGCGGAGTTTTCGGTAGTTGTTCACTACAGGCGACTATTAGGTCCCTTACTGGAGTAGCTATCATGGAGGGCAGTCGGCTGGGCCCCTCCATCAGATCTTGTTCCGCTATCACGTTTTTACCTTTGCGTGACACATTGTCTTGAGTGGTCACACTCAACAATGAAGGCAGTCCCTCCTTTTCTTTTTTGCTGACTACATCCATTAGAGGGCCCTCGTAGTCCATATCAACTTGGTTTAAATCTACGTTGAAATATATGACACCTCCTTGCGGCGCCATCTCTTCATTCAGTGCGAGGTTCCAACCGTCTTAGAAGGCAAAGATCAGCCTCTGTCCTGACCATTTTCTGCAGACGACAGAAAAAAACGTCAGTGGGCCGAAGCTTGGCATGAACAAAAACAAAATAGAGTATTTATTAAAGTAAATTTTAGTTTATTTTGGTGAAGAGGATTATTCATTTTATGCGTGAGTCTCGTTTGATTTAATATGGTATTTAAATTCGAAAGTAGAAAAGAGAACATGTGAAGTCCAAAAATCTTCTCAAAATTTTTATTATATTGAGGTTAATTACAAAGTTTGGACCCGGTCATAGACATTTGGCCACATAGATAACCTTAAAATAATCAAATTTTTAAAGTTTTCAAAGCAAGCAGAGGCAAGCGGCATTAAGCAGCATCAGGTGGCGTAATAGGTTTTCAGGTATCATCCAATTATTGGTAACATGAGTCTTTCACCCCGAAAGTCCACTAACTGGTAGGCTCCACTTGTATAAACCTTCTCAACGACAAATGGTACCTCCCAAGTTGGCTCGAACTTCCCACCTATTTTCCCGCGATCAAGAAGTGGCCTTTTGAGCACAAGTACGAGGTCACCAATTTCAACTGCCTTGGGCAGACCAATTTGTCATGGGCTTGTACCATCTTTGCCTGATAGAGCTCCAAATGTTGTTGGGTTTCTAGTCCTTTTCCCTCGAGACTCTCCAGTTCTTCAAGTCTGAGTTTTGCACTTTCTTCCGTTGTGAGTTGGTTGGCAACAACGACTCTGAGAGATGGTGTCTGGATTTCTAGCGGTAACACGGCCTCGTTCCCGTACACGAGCATAAGGTGTATACTGAGTGGGAGTCCTTGAAGTCATCCGGTAGGCCCACAAGGCTTCTAACAATTTGTTATTCTAGTCCCTCTATTTTCATCCAGTGTTTTCTTTAAAATCTGTACCAGTGTCTTGTTGAAAGCTCAGCCAGACCATTTGCTCTGGGATAGTAAATTGTAGAGTATCTCCAATCTATCCCATGTCTTTTGATGAAATTGTTGACAATCCCTTTTATTTTCATCCAGTGTTTTCTTCAAAATCTGTACCAGTGTCTTGTTGAATGCTTCAGTCCAGACCATTTGCTATGAGGATAGTAAATTGTAGAGTATCTCCAATCTATCCCATGTCTTCTGACAAAATTTTTGATCTTTATACTTTTTAAAGTTGTCCCGTTGTCAGAGATTATTCTTCGCGGTACTCTAAAACGGTAGACAATCTGGCCTCTGAAAAATTGAAGGATGTGCTATGTCGTAACCTTACGTAACGGTACTGCCTCTGCCCATTTGGAGATATAATCTATAGCATAAGTATAAACCTGTGTCCTTTAGAAGATGGAGGGTCTATCGGACCTATTATGTCTGTGCCCCAACACTGAATGGCCACGTGGCAACAGTTGGCTGCAGCACATTCAGAGGCTGATGTAAGACCACCCCATGCACTTGGCATTAGTGACATCTTCTGGTTGTATCCATGCAATCAGACATCATTGCTGCCAATAATATCCAAGTCCTTTGGTCTTCATTTTCATTTTTAGTCCCGACTGGTGAGCGCCACATAATCCGGCATGTACTTCTTTGACAATATTCTGTGCCCAGCTCTGCTCATACACCGTAGCCACATTTGGTCGAACGGTCTTCTGTAGAGAACATTTCCCACCAGGGCATAAGGCATGGCCCTTCTTGTGATGTGGTGCGCCTCAGACTTGTCTTCTAATAGCTTTCTAGTACGCAAATATTCTATTAATGGCTTACGCCAATCTTCGTTGATGTCTGCAAGTGTATTTATTGTTTCTTCTTTTCCAAGCTTGCGTAGAGTTTCCTAGTTGTTTTGAGACAAAACTCTTCTTCCTTACACCGTTACTTCGATGGAATCCTCCGGGGGACACACCATTTCCTTAGTGAGTTTTTTTAGAGCGTCAGCATGGGCATTATCTCCCCGAGGAATCTTTTCACCTCAGGAATCTGCTCCAGGAGCTTCATCGTGTACTGATAGTACTCTGCTAATCTTGGTTTCAAAATTTTGTATTTTCCGGCGATCTGCTGGATGACAAGTTGAGAGTCACCATAGATGGAAATGTTTGTTATATCCATTGAGATCGCCAACTCCAATCCGGTGATTAAAGCTTCATATTCTGCTTCATTGTTGGTGCAGCGCTCTGTCAGGTGGAATGAGAACCTCATCATACCCTTATCTGGCATAATAAACATCAAACTAATCCTTGCTTTGCCTGGTATAACTGTGTCTGATCCCTTGTCTTCCCTGGCTGATGGAACACCATCGAAGTACATTTCCCAGTGCTGCGCACTAGAAAATTCTATTTGTAGTATTTGTTCGTCTGGTAACTCGTTGTTGAGAGAGGACCCAGCTGGCAGTGGGTGTGCAGCGAGAAAGTTGGCTAAAATCTGTCCCTTGATAGCACGGAGGGGCACCAAAATTATATCAAATTGCAATAAGATCATTGACCATCTCGCTAAACGTCCGGAGAGTGTTGGTCGAGTCATCAGATATTGCAATGGATTAACTTTTGAAATCAGGGTAATCTTATGAGAAATAATGTAATGTCTAAGCTTTTGGGCGGCAAAAATTAATGCCAGACAATGCTTCTCAATAGGTGGATACTTTATCTCCGTCGGTATTAGACGATGACTCAAGTAGTAGAGTGCATTTTCTTTGCCTTCATCATTGACTTGGGCAAAGAGGGCTCCAAGAGAGTCATCCAAAGCTGCGATATAAAGTATCAACGATTTCCCTGGGATAGGGGCTGCCAAAACAAGAGGTGTCATTAAATATTATTTAACATCCTCAAAGGCACGCTGGCATTTCTCTTCGCAAATAAATTTGGCGTCCTTTTTAATCAATGCCGAGAAAGGCTGAAACCTACCTGAGAGTTTAGAAATAAAACATCTTAGATATGCCAACTTCCCCTGGAAGGAACGTAGCTACTTCAAGGTTTTAGAGGGAGGCATTTCCAAGATAGCTTTAATCTTATCCGGGTTCGATCTCGATTCCCCGATGACGGACAACGAATCCTAGAAATTTCTCGGAGGTGACGCCAAATGCGCACTTTAAGGGATTCATTTTAAGGTCATATTGTCGTAACTGTTCAAACACGATCCTCAAATCGTACAAATGGTCTATTTTTCATTTATTTTTAATGACCAAATCATCCACGTAGCATTCTACTTGATTGTGAATGAGGTCGTCAAAAATCTTCGTCATTGTGCGCTGATATGTTGCTCTGACGTTCTTTAGGCCGAATGGCATTACTGTGTAGGAGAAAATTCCAATCGGTGTTCTTAAAGCTGTAAGTGCTGCATCCTCGGGAGCCATCTTGATTTGGTTGTATCCCGATGATCCATCCAAGAAAGAGAAAATCTCATATGTCGAAGCCATGTCCACCATCATCTCTGGTATAAATAGTGGAAACTCGTCTTTGGAACATACTTTGTTCAAATCTCTGAAGTTGACACAGACTCAGATATGTCCATTTTTCTTTTTAACAGGTACATTATTGGCTAACCACATAGGGTATTGCTCCTCTTTAACAAAGTTGGCGTCTATCAACTTCTTCACCTCGGCGATGACTTGTCGTTCTATTTCAAGGAGCATTTTCCTGGGAGCTTGTTTTACTGAGGTTATATTCTTGTCCACTCCAAGTTTATGGACTGCAACCTCTACTGATAGCCCTGGCATTTCATCGTAGCTCCATACAAAGCAATCTTTGAATTCTGTCAATAGTTTGACTAGTTCTACAGATTGTTCGTCATCAAGTAGAGAGCTTATAAATTTAGGTCGGGGTCGTTCTTCAGTCCCGAGGTTAATCTCTTTCAATTCATCGACAATGTATTTAATTTCTTCCTTAAATTTTGGTGGAGCATCTTCTATTGGTTGATTAGTAGAGTCATCCTCTACATCAAGACAATCCTCTTCTAACTCACTAATAGCAACCATGCAAAATTCAGAATCATCGACTGGTCCAATTGTACCAAATCCGAGACCTTCTTTTGAATTGGGAGTTCAACTTTTAGCATTCCATAATTTTTCAAAAAGTTGAAATTTATCTTTTGATATTCGTTTTGGTAAGTGTCCTTGTTGAATTAACTTTTGAACACAAGGCGAGAAGTAACCAAAAGGCAATTCCATTAATTCATTAGAATCAACATCCAAATTTACATGTTTTTCAAGCTCAGTAGAAGTAGAAGCATGGTAAAATTTGATCGGCTTTGAACCAACACTACGGACTTCCTTGACGTCTAAACCCTCGACCTTTCGAGGGAGAATAAGAGTAAGGGCCATAGTATTCACATAGTGGTTTATCTGATCCTACATTGTTTCATATTCATTCCTCTCTGTATCATCTAGGGATATCTCGTACTCAGGTTTCTTCTGCTTTGTCATCATTATTTTATCTTCAGAACTGTCTTCATCTCCAATGTTGATAGTTGACCTAGTCTGTTCAACAATTAAATTGATCTTTCTTCGTCCGCGTCCCCGACCTCGACCTCGGATGCGTGAACTACAAGAACCTCCATCAACTCGTTGTAAAGGAGTGGTAGAAGGTTGTTAAAGTGGATTTGTATGGCCTCCTTTTTGAGATTTTTCCAAATCTTCTTCTTCGTTTGTGAAAACTTCACGAGAGAAGACAGTCCTCTTTGGACGCGCGTAGTAGGTAGCATCTTCATGGATACCAACTTCATGCACTGAAAATGGTTGTAGGTCTCCATTGATGCAATTTTCTTGACCATGTTTGTGGTATTTAATGCACTGGTGTAGGGATGATGGAACCATATTATGCTCATGAATCCATGGTCGACCCAATAGAGTGTTAAAAGAAGTCTCGACATCGATGATATAAAATTTAACGGTTGTTACGAGTTCTCCAACCTTCATAAGTAATGTAATTGATCCAAGGGCTCTTTCTCCCTTTTGGCTGAATTCTCTTAACATCATCTTATGGGCCGTAAGCTCTTGAGCTTCAATATCCAAATAGGCCAATGTCCATAGGCTCATCAAGTTAAGAGATGCTCCAGGATCCACTAAAACCCTGGAAAACACAAATCTGCCGATGTTGACGGAGATGTAGAGCGGACGGTTGTGGTCGGCGGTACCGAGCAGCATGTCTTCATCTGTGAAAGTTACCCCTGACTGTTCTCTCAATGAGCAAACTTCATCTGAGGATGTGCTAGCCAACTGAGCTAAGCAAATTTCTGGATCAAGCAAAGCTGTAACCAGAGATTCTCACATCTCCTTTGACAGGATCAGAGCGTCGTAGATGCTTAGTTGGGCAGACAACTTCCTAAGATGAGTTAGCACGTTGTAGTCTACTTTGCATGATCCTATGATTTTATCTTGATTATTTGGTTCTTCCACTGGTGGAGGTGGAGGTATCTCTTCTCGAGTCATTATCTATTTTTCTTTGTCTGTTGGAGCTGTTCTTGGTGGTAATACTTTTTCGCTCCTTATGTTGACTTCTGTAATTTCTTCTTCTTGAGATATCATTGTTGAATCTTCCGATGTCTTTTCCTCCTCTTAGGAAAGATCCAAGTTTATGGCAAGTGAAGTACCATGACGCTCGAGGGTTGGCTCTTAGTTATCGGTGCTGTCGTAAACGATATATTAAGTTCTTCTTTGGCCTTGACAACGAGTTCATCAGACTCGAGTACGACTTGAGGATCATTTTGGGGATCAAGATCGTAGCTAGATCAGTCATAATCAGTCACGTTGTTACTAGAAATAGTCAAAATGTAGCCGAAATCACAATCAATATATTCATAAGATCTCGGAGAGACAAAAAGATAATCATACAAAGTCAAGGGTTTTGGGATTTTCTTCCCCAAATCCGAGACAACCAATCTAGTAGAGGCGACCCCTATCCTACCCCCCGTGCTATCAATCTTGAAAGTGATGCTTTTCTTCTTCCTGCTCTTTGTACTTGACGATGACAAATTTTCTGGTGAAACCTTCATCTCGGGTTCGCTATGCTGCACACTCTGAATGGAGGCTTGTTTTGATGCAGACTGTATTTTGTTCAGTATCTTTTTGGACGACCTGCTCCATACTTCCTTCCATTCTTCTTTGGTGTTCATAGAAGCTTGTTTTGATGAATCCTGTATGTGATTAAGGACCCTCTTGAGTTCATCCCAAGTTGGACTCCATCCATCTGTTCCGACATATGAATCAATTAGGGAGATTGACTCAGCTGAAACCATGTTTATAGAACCTTTTTCAGGTTCTCTCAAATACTCCTACGGGATTGTTATATTCTCTTCCTTGATGTTCTTCTCGATCCAGTATTTAAAGATTAAGCACTTGTCTATAGCGTGTCCAAGCAAGGAGGTTCTTCTCAAGCTAGTCCTTAAAGACAAAACACTTGTCTATAGTGTGCCAAAGCAACCGGTGTATGGGCAATTAATTTGGTTCATTCTTCTTATCCACCTCTTCAGGTTTCTTTGGATCAGGCAGTTTGAATTTATTTGGTTCGTTTTTCTTATCCACCCGGGTTTCTTTGGATCAGGTAGTTTGAATTCTGGTTTCTTCATCAAGCTTTTGAATATTTTATGTACAACTTCATCTTTGAAGGAATGCACAACTTGTCGCTCTAATAGGGATATTCTTTTACCCCCTATTCGAGGTGATCCCTCATGAGACGGCCGTTGGTTGGATTGACTGCTCTGTTTCTGAGAGTACTATTACGAAGACTGGCGATGCTCTTCTGCATATATCTTTATCAGCTGCTTTCCTTTGTCGACAGTCGCGACTACTCCTGATTTCTTTCGAACACTCTGGTCACCTTAGCCTTTTCATGTGGCTCCATGTGCTTCATTTCTTCTTGAAGCATTTGATGGTGAGTCCCTTAAGAATGAAAGCTACTGGCCCATGAACTTTTGAGTAGATTCTCAATCGCTTGATGTTCCTGTAGCTGAGGTTCACATTTCATGCTAAGATTTCTCCACCTCAAAATATAGTCTGCCAAGGTTTCACTGGGCTTCTGCTTCTCCATCATGAGCTCTACAATAGACACGTGATGTTTTGCCCCGACTAATCTTTTCACAAATAACTGTTCCAACTCAGAAAATGTTTTAACTGATGACCAAAGTAAAATAAGTTGAGATTTTCGTACCTCTTTTATACTGTTTTTAATGATATTGCACTTTAAAGAAAGGTATTTTTTATATTTTGTTGCATGAAGGATGAATTAAGGTCAATTGAGCAAAAAGATGCAAAAAGGAATGACTTTTGAGCAAAAAAGACCAAAATGTGAAGAATTGCACTAGGGCGCTGACGGCACCATCGACGCCGCCGACGACGAGCTTTTTCCAAGGCTACAAGACAAAAATCTCCAGAAGGCCACCGACGGCACCATCAAGGCCGCCGACGGCGAGATCGACGGTTATGTGTACTTGTACAATGGATAAGGACGGATTTTGGAGGAGTGCATAAGCAACTCTTGGGAAAACTCATCCACATCTTTAAAGAGAAGATTTTGGTAGAAAATAGAGGAGTCCTGGAGGTTAGATATGATCCATTAGTGTGTAGAGAGCTTGTTAAAGCGTGTTGGCCAAAAATAGAAGAGTGCTAGAGGCCTTGGAGGTTACCATTAGTGTATAGAATTTCCAGTAGAGTGTAACATTGTGAGGAATTCTTTGAGAGATTGTAAGAGTGGAGGGAAAGTGAGAGATTTCTTCCTCCTTTCCGAGGGAAAGAATATAGGGAGTAAAGGAAGTGCTAGGAGAGTTCCTAGAGATTAGAAAAATTCCAATATTAGTGAGGAATTTTCGAGAGATTGTAAGAGTGGAGGGAAAGTGAGAGATTTCTTCCTCCTTGCTACTTCAAAAAGGAATTGCTTCGAGAGATTGTAAGAGTGGAGGGAAAGTGAGAGATTTCTTCCTCCTTGCCGCTTTGAAGAAGAATTTTCGAGAGATTGTAAGAGTGGAGGGAAAGTGAGAGATTTCTTCCTCCTTGCTACTTCAAAGAGAAATAGGAGGTGCTAGAGAGAGTTCATAGAGGTTAGAAAGGTTCCAATATTGTGAGGAACTCTTTAAAATTGTAAGAGTGGAGGGAAAGTGAGAGATTTCTTCCTCCTTGCTACTTCAAATTCTTCAAGAAATTGTAAGAGTGGAGGGAAAGTGAGAGATTTCTTCCTCCTTGCTACTTCGACGAGGAATTCCGTGTGTTGTAAAGAAAGGAAGAGATTCAGAGGAACTTCAAGGAGTGTTCTTGGGGAGAAATTTAGCAATAGGTACTTGTTATAGTTTGTATGACTTTGATTTTATATATGAATTCCGAGTTTTGTTGTGCTTTCTCCATGAGATATGAGTAGTTTTCTCTGTCTTTCTCCTTATCTCGAGATTTGTGAAATGGTGATTTGAATTGGTAAAACCATGAAAATATTTAAGAAATTGTCATGATTGTTTCACTTAGAAATGGTAATTTGAATTGGTGAAGCCATAAAAATGTTTAATAAATTGTGATGATCTTTTCACTTCAATATTAATTACTTTCAATCTGGCCCAATTGATTTGTTAAAATATGTTGAGTTTTACAACTAAAGTGAATGGTGAAGTCATGAAAATGTTTAAGAAATTGTGATGATCTTTTCACTTCGATCTTAATTTACTGAAGCCATGAAAATGTTTGAGAAATTGTGATGATCTTTTCACTTCGATCTTAATTTACTTTCAAATCTGGAATTGATTTGTTTAAAATATGTTGAGTTTTACAACTAAAGTGAAGATTATATCCAAGATTTAGGGAGGTCAAAGCCAATTGATTTGTTAAAATATGTTGAGTTTTACAACTAAAGTGAAGATTACATCTAAGATTCATGGAGGTCAAAAAAATGTTTAAGAAATTGTGATGATCTTTTCACTTTGATCTTAATTTATTTTCAATCTGGTCATAAATGTTAAAGAAGTTGTGATGATCTTTTCACTTTGATCTTAATTTACCTTCAATCTGGCCAATAATGTTTAAGAAATTGTGATGATCTTTTCACTTTGATCTTAATTTGCTTTCAATTTGACCAATTAATTTGTTAAAATATGTTGAGTTTTACAACTAAAGTGAAGATTACATCAAAGATTCAGGGAGGCAAATCCCTTCAAAGTTGGGTGTAAATAAATAGGGAAATATTACTATCGGGCGTAGAATTGGAGATTTTAGAGTGACAGAAAAATCCCCAATTTGGTCCTATCGTTTGGGTGCTGAAGTGTAGATGTTAGCCCTCAGGCGAGGAAATAAATAGGAAAATAAAATTATCGGGTGTTGAATTGGAGATTTTAGAGTGACAGACTAAAATCTCTAATTCGGTCCTATCGTTTGGGTGCTGATGTGTAGATGTTAGCCCTCAAGTGAGGGGAACGTGAAAGCTCCAAAGTGAGAGTCGGTATCCTCCCAGCCTAGGAAATAAAATTATCGGGCGTAGAATTGGAGATTTTAGAGTGACAGACTAAAATCCTCAATTGAAATAGGGAAATAAAATTATCGGGCTTAGAATTGGAGATTTTAGAGTGATAGACTAAAATCCCCAATTCAATCCTATTGTTTGGGTGTTGAAGTGTAGATGTTAGCCCTCAGGTGAGGGGAACGTGAGAGCTCCAAAGTGAGAGCCATTATCGGGCGTAGAATTGGAGATTTTAGAGTGACAGACTAAAATCCTCAATTCGGTCCCATTTGGGTGCTGAAGTGTAGATGTTAGCCCTCAGGCGAGGGGAACATGGGAGCTCCGAAGTGAGATCCGGGGTGTTGATGTGTAGATGTTAGCCCTCAGGTGAGGGGAACGTGGGAGCTCCGAAGTGAGAGCTAGTATCCTCCCAGCCTAGCCACGGATTCAGTAAACAAGCATAGGATTAGTCAATGTTCTTTATAACTGGACCAAAGATATCCTCCCAGCCTAGCCGCAGAATCAGTAATCAAGCATAGGATTAGTCAATGTTCTTTATGTCTGGATNCTAGTTAATAATTCAAACCTTTTATAATGGATTAGTGGGATCTCTTAGATCGATTATAGATGCTGCGGCTGGTGGTTGTTTAATGTCAAAACCTTTTAATGAGGCTTATTTATTAATAGAAGAAATGACTACCAACAATTTACAATGGCCCTCTGAGCGAGTAAATCCTAAAAGAGTAGATAGTATCCATGATTCTGATGCAATATATAGGTTAGCTTCGCAGTTTGTTGCAATAGCAAAGAAATTAGATCATTATGGGATGAATTATTCTTCAACACCTCTTATGATAGAAGAAAATTTATCTGGGCAATTTGTGGATGTTCAACCTTCATATGAAACCTTAAATATTATTAATAGACCCAACAACCCATATTCAAACTAATATAACCCAGGTTGGAAGAATCATCAAAATTTTAATTGGAATAACATTTCTTCTACAAATCAACAATGGACAAACAACTCAGAAACCCATTAGGACATCCAACCAAAGAAATATTAACTATAGACCTTCGTATCCTCAAGGATTTAACAGTAACACTCAAATTAAGGAGAAGAAGTTATCTATGGAAAAGCTGATATTAAACATGTGTCAACAATTACAAAATCAAGGAAATCAATTACAGAAGGAAGAGCTGATATTAAACATGGGTCAACAATTGCAGAATCAAGGAAATCAATTACAAATTATAGAGCTGATATTAAACATGGGTCAACAATTACAGAATCAAGGAAATCAATTACAAATTCATGAAATTACAAAATCAAGGAACTGCTATTAAGAATATTGAGAACCAATTAGGGCATATTGCTACTTTACTTAGATTACAACATCAAGGAACTGCTATTAAGAATATTGAGAACCAATTAGGGCATATCGCTACTGTGCTTTGTAACCGAACATTAGGAACTTTTTCAAGTTCTGTGGAACCAAATCCTAAAGATCAAAGAAAAAAACAAATCAAGGTGATTCAATTACAAAGTGGAAAAGAATTGGAGACAAGAGTGCAACAAGAAATATAAACTGAAAAAGAGAAAGTGGATACCGTAAAAGAAAAGGATCATGAATACCCAGATTTAGAGTATCCATTTACACCAATGAAAATTACTGTGGAAAAACCTCCACCACCGTTTCCTCAAAGATTGAAGCAACATAAATAGAATAAACAATTTTCAAAATATTTAGAAATTCTTAAAAGCCGGTAAATATTCCCTTCGTAGAAGCTTTAGAGCAAATGCCCAATTATGTGAAATTTATGAAAAATGGAGAAACCTCCACCACCGTTTCCTAAAAGATTGAAGCAACACAAAAAGGTTAAACAATTTTCCAAGTTTATAGAAATTCTTAAGAAATTAACGATGAAGCAACATAAACAGAATAAACAATTTTCCAAATTTTTAAAAATTCTTAAGAAGTTAACAGTAAATATTCCCTTCGTAGAAGCTTTAGAGCAAATGCCCAATTATGTGAAATTTATGAAAGATATACTGATATTCCCTTCGTAGAAGCTTTAGAGCAAATGCCTAATTATGTGAAATTTATGAAAGATATTTTGATTCAAATAGAAGAAATAATTTTCTATGCTTTTATAAATTCTTAAGAAATTAATGGTAAATATTACTTCGTAGAAGCTTTAGAGCAAATGCCCAATTATGTGAAATTTATGAAAGATATTCTGAACAGAAAAGGAAGTTCACGGATAACAAAACTTTTGCACTTAGCGAAGAGTGTATTGCAATTATTCAGAAAAAGCTTCTTGAAAAATTAAAATATCTTGGTAGTTTCACTATACCGAGTGCTATTGGTGAAAAATATATAGAATAGCTTTATTTTATTTGGAAGCCAACATTAACCTTATGCCTCTATCAATTTTCAAAAGACTAGGATTAGGAGAAGTCTCACGTACTTCTATAACTCTTCAATTGGCAGATCGATCGGTTACATATCCTAAGGGAGTTATAGAAGATATGTTAATAAAAGTTAACAAATTTATCTTTCCTGTGGATTTCATTATTTTAGATATGGAGGAAGATAAAGAAAATACCTATCATTTTAGGGAGACCATTTTTAGCTACTAAAAAAGCTATGATAGATGTTCAAAAAGGAGAGTTAACTATGAGAGTAAATGATCAAGAAGTAACTTTTAACATTGCGAAATCTATGAAATACTCTGCTGTTGAGAGAGATGATGAATGTTTCTGCATGGAAATTATTGAACATCTACTGAATGAACATTTTAAAGAACATTTTGAAAA
>JXCR01084394.1:2091-15039 GCA_002079205.1 Phalaenopsis hybrid cultivar | reverse complement strand
GTGGATCTTGTGAGGGTGCAGGATTAACACTACTGTTTGCCAACCTTTAGTAAAAAGTTGTCCTTATTTTCTGGGGTTGTTGGTGGCTCTAGCTCAACAGTGTGATTGACTTGTGGACCGTATAATTTAGAAAACATATAACAATATAAAAAAAATCATTTTTTCTTATGGAATTAATATTTTGGTTGCTAATTGAAAATCTAATTTATTTATTTGCATGATAAACTAAGAATTTTGTGTGTCGCCTTCGATTGTCTTGATGTCAATTTCTACCCGAGGTAGGACTTTATAAGCACAGATGCTGATGGTTGCCTATGAAAGTCCCTTGAGAAAATTTTCAGGGTCAACGGTTATGAAACTGAGCTCATCCCTAACTCTAGAATATTTATATCCAGTTATGATCTTTCAAACATGTATCACCTAGTTTTATACAAACATACATGCATATAGATTTCATATTTAGATTTTAACATATTTGATGGTTATAATAATTGCAATTTCATTAGAGGTGGCAGGTGCGCACTAACACTCTCTTTTTTACTTTACTTGACTGTGCATGTTTTCTTTTTATTTCTCCTTTTGATATTTACTGCTTTTCTGACATGTGGGAAAAGAGGCCTAGGGTAGTGAACATATGACACGTGCTAAGTGTGTAAAACTTTAAATGATAATTCTTTTCTAATAAAGGCCCATAAGATAGAGGACGTAGGACATATGTTAAGGCGAAAACCCTATAACAAAACTTATTCACTCAACAATAAATAATAATAACCAAATAATCATCAACCTAAATATACCCTCTAAAATCAAAACAACAAAACAAAGGACCTAGAATAGGCCATCCGAGGCACGATTTTCTCTCTACCATCCCCCTTTCATAGAACGAGGCAATGATGTGATCGAGCAGTGGACAATATTCTGGTAACTATCAGGACAAAAAATGAAGCAATGGATGAACCTCAACTAAAATTTTCATAGTTTTAAATAACATAAACCTTTATGACTTCAAGGTTGTTCGTCTAACACAAAGTAAATCCTCACTTTATCTCTTAGATCTTCATATGATTGTGTGTTGTGCGATATAAGCCCTAACTCTTTTTAGGATCTTGAGGTTGTTTGTTCGGTACGGAAGTAAAGCATCAAATCTTCTTAAGTTATTTGCGTGATAGTATAACATGTGAATTTAAGCCCTAAATTTAAATAAAATGACAGGAGTAAGACATTAAATAACATCATTTCAAAAATATAAAGCTAACTAATATGATAGTTCGGGAAGTCATTGATGTTCTCCTCAGAATCGGTGACATCCCCAACCTTTCGCTCATTTGATTTCCAAAATAATTGTTCCTATATGAGTCATTTCCACTTGATTTTCCTATGACCAATTGTGAAAAGTGAACTGTGAATTTTTGAAGACGAAACCTCAATCTTTAATCGAGAGTTTTCTTAAGTAACTTAGGTTGCTTAAGATGTAATTAACTATAGGGGCTTGCACCTATAAGAGAATTAGTAACTCAGATAATCTAAAACAGTACCTAATTTTTATATTAGTTATGTGAATGATTCGTTGAAAATTTGGCAGTCCAACTAAATATCATTAATTTCTTAGTTTGAATAGTTGAGCCTATTATCAAATGATATTCTTTCGAGATAGAGTATTACTTGTAATCTCGCACTCGATTATTTAAACTATTAAATACAAGAGATTTGTTTGGTCTCAATTTTTTCCAAAATCAAAATCAAAATTATATACATATGAAATAAAAAATGATATGATAAAATCTGACGTATCTGGGTGCAGTTTCGGCGAGTCTATGACCAAATAAAAAATGATACATATTAAATAAAAAATGCTTGGATGATTCACGTCTCACTTTCGGCGAGTCTTGTCGCTACCGAGCGGGGAACCATCTCTGGAGCTTGAACATATCCCGGGCTTGGAGACACGACTTAATGCTTGAACTTGGATCGTCTGTTGATTGCTTACCTCAGAAGGAGGCCCTCTCCTCTTGATCGTTCGTTATCTTTGGTATTTATGCTGGTATTTTTGGTATATACACTAAATCTTGGTGTTATCCAGATTTAACAAATCCAAATTTAAATAATTTACTAAGTTTATTAAAAAGCACCCCAGAGTTCCAAAAAGAAGCACGAGAATTTTAAATATTTTCCCAAAATTAAAAAAAAAATAAATATTTGGTGTTTTTTTTAATTGTATAACAAAAATATCTCCAACTTAATCTCTTAGAGGGACAACTCGCTGTTGGGACACCAATTGTCGGGATGACCTACACTGTGGACGACCATTAGCCTGGATGACCCGCAACCTACATGTAAAATGTCAAACATATCCTTGTAAAATCCATTAAAGTGTGGACAAACATGTAACTTCACATATTGTACCATATTCTCTATAAATATGGGATTATTTTATGAATAAAATATGTATGAGAATAGCAGGAAGACAACAATTATCCTATTTTAATGTTCATTTATTATGTACTCTTCTTTTTGTCCATCTCTTTCTAACTCTATGTTCTTGCTTACGGTCTATTCTTTGAGTGTGATTCATAGATAGATCAGAATTCAAGACCCATTCTACAGAAATAAATCTGATTCTGCCCCTATCAGCCCTAGTGTTCCACTATGATAATGCATGTTCCGTGTGAATCTTGTCTTTCACTAATCTTGCCAATAAATAATTGGAAGGTTTAATTACTAATTATTATCGTATTAAAAAATAAAACATATTAACCTAGACACAATCGACATATATATTATCATAAGAACAATTAGCACATGGTCCCAAGAAACAATTTTTTTTTTCTCGTTTCTCCGCGTTAAGTATCAAAATTTTGTTCTTCAACCAGAGCCTAATTTGGCGTGGCGTCTAAACCTTTAAATCCAAAGTAGCTGTAATTATTTAGTTTCTTCGTTTTCTTATACATATTCATTTATTTATTTATTGGGAAAGGTTAGCCCATAGATTTAGCGTTGTGTAATTCGAACCTGTGACCTCATGGTAGGAAACTACAATCTCAACCACCATGTTGCCAGTAAGTGCAGTTATTCATGGCATAGTGGTTGAAAGTATAAGCTCCCACTGCAAGTACACGAGTTCAAATCAAACATATTATCATTTGGGCTCACCTTTCCTGAAAAAAAAAAAATTCGTCCTATATAGTTTCACATCTAAGTTCGAAAATAAAACATCTCTTTATATTTTGTACTTATTTGTTTATACTCATTTAGAAACTACGTAAGAAATCATAAAGGAAAAAGGCAGTGTTGGGATAGTCGTGTAGTGTTGCATCGTATTATTTAGTATTCGTTAAAATTACATATTTTTGTACAATTTGACTTGACTAATTATGATGATTTCTAGAAAACACAATCTAATTTATTTTTTAAAAAATTATAATAGCTAATAAAGCTTTTTTGAATATCAATTTAGTCTGTAAATACTAAATACTTAACTACTCCTTTAAACAATTACAGTTACCAAATTGATCCTAAATAACCATGGCATTTTATCATCAAAAAATCAAAATTTTAAAAAATCTGTTTTTTTTTTGTCTTCTTACGGTCATCGCAATTGTTCTTGATGGGACAAGTGGTGTCTCCATGCCTCCGACCCACGTTTAAAATATGTCTTTAAATACTAAAGCTTATAAAATGTACCTTATCCTTCTGTTAAATTTGTGTCCTATGAAAAAAAGGTCTAACTTTTTTATTTGTTGTGTGGGATGCTGCCAAAGTAAGTACTGTTAGCTTGTGAGAAGCGGTGGAAGATGCATTAGATTTTTACAGTCACTTTTCCAATCACTTTAGTTCGACATGTACTATATAAATATGTATAATATTCAAATTATTAATATTACATAAAAAAAAAATTACTGTCACTTTTTTTCTTAAAGGTTAAGGGCCCATTTGGGGGCAGTTTATAATTATGGGGGCGTTTTTAAAAACGCTGCAGTATCATTTGGATCAATTGTTTTGTCCGATTTTCTGAAAACACGATTTCATTTTTACACTAAATGCAGACCACGGGTCGAACCCTGTGATAGATCCGCGGGTCGCGTTTTAGAATAAATAGCATATTCTGAAACACACAAGCTACCCAAAACGCACCCATAAGTGTTGGATTTATAAACATAAGGGAATTGTATAGCTTGAAGGTACTTCCTTGTAATAAATGCATAGTATTATAATATATCATATATGATATCCATTATAAATCCCTTAATGCATTGCCAATTAAGTTATAAGTTGACCTCTGGTTATACGGCACTACAATAAATATCTTTTAAAACAAATGTAATAACTAATAACATATAAATTTAAGAGGCTTCATTTTTTTACAGTAAATTTCGTCTTTGTAGCTCTGTTTTGAAGGAGAAAATATTGTGTTGGAGCATGTATCATGCAAATTTTAATAATACAATGTCATTTGTAAAGTAATGAGATCAGATTTTTATAAATTAAGAAAAAAAAAAGCTAGTTTTTCACATGAATAAAGCCGAAAACTGTTTGATGGTGATGGTATTTTGGTGGTATTATTATTGTGTTCTGGTGGTATTCTTATGTTGTTCGGATTGTATTTTTATGATATCATTGTGGTAATTTGTTGATATCATCACATTGCCATAATACCACTAGAATATCATCAAAATATCATTAGAATACCATCGGGATACCACAGGGCAGTCTTTGGGCCGTGTCGCTTGAAAGAATAGTTTTTTTTCAAATTTTTTATTCGCAAAAACTTTGTCCCACCTCTCTACAAATTTTCATTTATTATGTACTCTTCTTTTTTTTTTCGTCTCTTTCGAACTCTCTCTTCTTTCTTACAATCTATTNATAATATTTAAATTATTAATATTACATCAAAAAAAATTACTGTCACTTTTTTTTAAAGGTTAAGGGCCCATTTAGGGGCAGTTTATAATTGTGGGGGCGTTTTTAAAAACGCTGCAGTACCGTTTGGATCGATTGTTTTGTCCGATTTTTTGAAAACACGATTTCATTTTTACACTAAATGCAGACCACGGGTCGAACCCTGTGTTAATCCGCGGGTCGCGTTTTAGAATAAATAACATATTCTGAAACACACAAGCTACCCAAAACGCACCCATAAGTGTTGGATTTATAAACATAAGGGAATTGTATAGCTTGAAGGTATTTCCTTGTAATAAATGCATAATATTATAATATATCATATATGATATCCATTATAAATCCCTTAATGCATTGCCAATTAAGTTATAAGTTGACCTCTGGTTATACGGCACTACAATAAATATCTTTTAAAACAAATGTAATAACTAATAACATATAAATTTAAGAGGCTTCATTTTTTTACAGTAAATTTCGTCTTTGTAGCTCTGTTTTGAAGGAGAAAATATTGTGTTGGAGCATGTATCATGCAAATTTTAATAATACAATGTCATTTGTAAAGTAATGAGATCAGATTTTTATAAATTAAGAAAAAAAAAAGCTAGTTTTTCACATAAATAAAGCTGAAAATTTTTTGATGGTGATAGTATTTTGGTGGTATAATTGTTGTGTTCTGGTGGTATTCTTATGTTTTTCGGATTGTATTTTTATGATATCATTGTGGTAATTTGTTGATATCATCACATTACCATAATACCACTAGAATATCATCAAAATATCATTAGAATACCATCGTGATACCACAGGACAGTCTTTGGGCCGGGTCGCTTGAAAGAATAGCTTTTTTTCAAATTTTTTATTCGCAAAAAGTTTGTCCCAGCACTCTACAAATTTTCATTTATTATGTACTATTCTTTTTGTCTGTCTCTTTCGAACCCTCTCTTCTTTCTTACAATCTATTTTTTTAATTTGATTCACAGATAGGTCAAAATTCAAAACACATCCTATAAAATAAAGCTGATTCTATCCTATCAGACCCAATGATCCACTATGATAATCCATGTTCCATGTGAANTAAACTATTAAATACAAGAGATTTGTTTGGTCTCAATTTTTTCCAAAATCAAAATCAAAATTATATACATATTAATTAAAAAATGATATGATAAAAGCTGACGTATCAGGGTGCAGCTTCGACGAGCTATGACCAAATAAAAAATGATACATATTAAATAAAAAATGTTTGGATGATTCACGTCTCACTTTCTGCGAGTCTTGTTGCTACCGAGCGGGGAACCATCTCTGGAGCTTGAACCTATCCCGGGCTTGGAGACACGACTTAATGCTTGAACTTGGATCGTCGGTTGATTGCTTACCTCAGAAGGAGGCCCTCTCCTCTTGATCGTTCGTTCTCTTTGATATTTATGCTGGTATTTTTGGTATATACACTAAATCTTGGTGTTATCCAGATTTAACAAATCCACATTTAAATAATTTACTAAGTTTATTAGAAAGCACCCCAGAGTTCCAAAAAGAAGCACAAGAATTTTAAATATTTTCCCAAATTTTTTTTTAAAAATTAAATATTTGGTGCTTTTTTTAATTGTATAACAAAAATATCTCCGACTTAATCTCTTAGAGGCACAACTCGTTGTTGGGACACCCATTGCCGGGATGACCTACACTGTGGACGACTATTAGCCTGGA
Organism: Phalaenopsis hybrid cultivar; assembly: GCA_002079205.1. Classification (NCBI taxonomy): domain Eukaryota; kingdom Viridiplantae; phylum Streptophyta; class Magnoliopsida; order Asparagales; family Orchidaceae; genus Phalaenopsis; species Phalaenopsis hybrid cultivar. The sequence goes on along the minus strand of JXCR01084394.1, from coordinate 8,436 downwards.
TGACCCGTAACCTACATGTAATTTTCAAACGCATCCCTGTAAAATCCATTAAAGCATGAACAAACATGTAACTTCACATATTGTACCCTATTCTCTATAAATATGAGATGATTTTATGAATAAAATATGTATGAGAATAGCAGGAAGACAACAATTATGCTATATTAATGTTCATTTATTATGTACTCTTCTTTTTGTCCATCTCTTTCTAACTCTATGTTCTTTCTTACGCTCTATTCTTTGAGTGTGATTCATAGATAGATCAGAATTCAAAACTCATTCTAAAGAAATAAAGCTGATTCTGCCCCTATCAGCCCTAGTGTTCCACTATGATAATGCATGTTCCATGTGAATCTTGTCTTTCACTAATCATGCCAATAAATAATTGGAAGGTTTAAATACTAATTATTATCGTATTAAAAAATAAAACATATTAACCTAGATACAATCGACATATATATTATCATAAGGACAATTAGCACATGCTTCCAAGAAATAATTTTTTTTGCTCGTTTCTCCGCGTTAAATATCAAAATTTTGTTCTTCAACCAGAGCCTAATTTGGCGTGGCATCTAAACCCTTAAATCCAAAGTAACTGTAATTATTTAGTTTTTATCGTTTTCTTATACATATTCATTTATTTATTTATTGGGAAAGGTTAGCCCATAGATTTAGCATTGTGTAATTCGAACCGGTGACCTCATGGTGGGAAACTACAATCTCAACCACTATGTTGCCAGTAAGTGCAGTTATTCATGGCATAGTGGTTGAAAGTATAATCTCCCACTGCAAACACACGAGTTCAAGTCAAACATATTATCATTTGGGCTCACCTTTCCCTGAAAAAAAAAAAATCATCCTATATAGTTTCACATCTAAATTAGAAAATAAAATATCTCTTTATATTTTGTACTTATTTGTTTATACTCATTTAGAAACTACGTAAGAAATCATAAAGGAAAAAGGCTGTGTTGGGATAGTCGTGTAGTGCTGCATCGTATTATTTAGTATTCGTTAAAATTACATATTTTTGTACAATTTGACTCGACTAATTATGATGATTTCTAGAAAACACAATCTAATTTATTTTTTTTAAAAATTATAATAGCTAATACAGCTTTTTTGAATATCAATTTAGTCTGTAAATACTTAACTACTCCTTCAAACAATTACAGTTACCAAATTGATCCTAAATAACCATGGCATTTTATCATCAAAAAATCAAAATTTTAAAAAATATGTTTTTTTTTTTCTTCTTACGGTCATCATAATTGTTCTTGATGGGACAAGTGGTCTCCATGCCTCCGACCCACGTTTAAAATATGCCTTTAAATACTAAAGTTTATAAAATGTACCTTATCCTTCTGTTAAATTTGTGTCCTATGAAAAAAAGGTCAACTTTTTTATTTGTTGTGTTGGATGCTGCCAAAGTACTGTTAGCTTGTGAGAAGCGGTGGAAGATGCAATAGATTTTTACAGTCACTTTTCCAATCACTTTAGTTCGACATGTACTATATAAATATGTATAATATTTAAATTATTAATATTACATCAAAAAAAATTACTGTCACTTTTTTTTAAAGGTTAAGGGCCCATTTAGGGGCAGTTTATAATTGTGGGGGCGTTTTTAAAAACGCTGCAGTACCGTTTGGATCGATTGTTTTGTCCGATTTTTTGAAAACACGATTTCATTTTTACACTAAATGCAGACCACGGGTCGAACCCTGTGTTAATCCGCGGGTCGCGTTTTAGAATAAATAACATATTCTGAAACACACAAGCTACCCAAAACGCACCCATAAGTGTTGGATTTATAAACATAAGGGAATTGTATAGCTTGAAGGTATTTCCTTGTAATAAATGCATAATATTATAATATATCATATATGATATCCATTATAAATCCCTTAATGCATTGCCAATTAAGTTATAAGTTGACCTCTGGTTATACGGCACTACAATAAATATCTTTTAAAACAAATGTAATAACTAATAACATATAAATTTAAGAGGCTTCATTTTTTTACAGTAAATTTCGTCTTTGTAGCTCTGTTTTGAAGGAGAAAATATTGTGTTGGAGCATGTATCATGCAAATTTTAATAATACAATGTCATTTGTAAAGTAATGAGATCAGATTTTTATAAATTAAGAAAAAAAAAAGCTAGTTTTTCACATAAATAAAGCTGAAAATTTTTTGATGGTGATAGTATTTTGGTGGTATAATTGTTGTGTTCTGGTGGTATTCTTATGTTTTTCGGATTGTATTTTTATGATATCATTGTGGTAATTTGTTGATATCATCACATTACCATAATACCACTAGAATATCATCAAAATATCATTAGAATACCATCGTGATACCACAGGACAGTCTTTGGGCCGGGTCGCTTGAAAGAATAGCTTTTTTTCAAATTTTTTATTCGCAAAAAGTTTGTCCCAGCACTCTACAAATTTTCATTTATTATGTACTATTCTTTTTGTCTGTCTCTTTCGAACCCTCTCTTCTTTCTTACAATCTATTTTTTTAATTTGATTCACAGATAGGTCAAAATTCAAAACACATCCTATAAAATAAAGCTGATTCTATCCTATCAGACCCAATGATCCACTATGATAATCCATGTTCCATGTGAATCTTATCTTTCACTAATCATGCCAATAAATCATTGGAAGATTTAACTGCCAATTATTATCATATTAAAAAAATAAAACATAGTACCCTACATAAAATCTATATATATATATATATATATATATATATATATATATATATAATCATAAGGACAATTAGCACGTGGTCTCGTTTCTCCGCATTAAATATCAAAATTTAATTTTTCCAACTGGAGCCTAATTTTGGTGGCATCTATAGCCTCTTAAATGCAGGGTGACTCTGATTATTTAATTTCTTCATTTTCTTATACAATTTATTTATTTATTGGGAAAGGTTAGGCCATAGGTTAATATGTGTAATTTGAACCGGTGACCTCACGGTGGGAAGTTACAACCTCGACCGCTATATTGTAGGTAAGCGCAGTTATTCATGATATAGTGGTTGAGGAAAAATTTTTCCTTATGTTCACTATACGCAGAGCAGCGTACGGTGAACCAATTAAAATCATTACTACCCTAAAGTGTATGTCAATGGGCCTCCCATTTATTTTTTTTTAATTTAAAAAACGTGATTGGAGCCCGTAGCTCCGTAAGTAGTTTTTTTCTCGTGATTAAGAGTATAATCTCCCACAGTAAGCACACGAGTTCGAATCACGCATATTACCTTTTCTGCTTACCTTTCCCAAAAAAAAGAAAAGAAAAAATTGTCTTATATAGTTTTCCATCTGAATTTGATAATAAGACATCTCTTTACATTTTGTAGTTATTTATTCATACTCATTTAGAAGACTGTACGAAATCATAAAACATAAAGTCTGTTTGGGATAGCCGTGTGGTGTCGCACCGTATTATACTGTAAAACAGCATGTTATCTATTTTTATTATTTAATTAAATTTTTTAACTTGATTTGACACTAAGCATGATGATTTCTAGATAACAAGGCTCTAATTTATTTTTTTAAAAAAAATTTATAATAGCCAATACAATTTCTTTGAATATCAGTTTAGGGACCGTTCAGGGCAGCTTGTGCGTTTCAGGATAAGCTGCTTATCCTGAAACGCGTCCCGCTGGCCGGCCGCAGGAGCTGACCCGCGGTCTACGTTTTGTGTAACAACCCAAACTTAGTTTCAGATAAGCTAGCGAAATGCGCGAACCAAACGGTACGTCGGCGTTTTGAAAACACCTCCCACACTTATAAGCTGCCCCAAACCGCCCTTAGTCCGCAACTACTTGGCTTTAAACAATAACAATTACCTAAACTTACCCTAAATAATCATAGCATTTTATCATGCAAAAGTGCCAAATGAGAGGAATCAAAATATTAAAATATTTTTTCTTACACTCGTCATAATTTTCATGATGGGACAAATATATCTCCATGCTTCGGACCCACGTTTAACATGTGTCTTTAAATTTTAAAGTTCACAAAATGAATCTTATCCTTCTATTAAATTATGTGTTGTCAGAAAAAAAACGTTAATTTTATTATTTGTTGTGTGGGATGTTGGCCAAGTACTATTGTGGGAAAATATTATATTATGACTCCTAATGTAAAATTAGGTTCGGAATCCACTCATATGAGGATACGTGGAGGTGACCAAAAAAATAAAAAAAAATTGTTTTAGCACAGGGAAGTATTCCTCTCGTATTATTCCGACTTATTCAGGTATTATTGTGATGATAGTCAAGTGTTATTGTGTTTTGAGAATATTCCCGATATTATAATAACACAATAACACATCAATACCACCACAATAACACTCGAATAACGCGAAATAACACAGGAGGAATATTCTCCCATGTTACCGGGCGGGATCACGTGTAATTTTTCTTGAAGCCACGTGTCCGTATATGAGTAAACTCCGAACGTAACTCTACATTTGGAATCATGATGTAATATTTTTCTGTGAGAAGTGGTGGAAGATGCAATATATTTTTACAGTTGCTTTTCTATTATAAAATATTTAGAGGATCCAAACACTTTGGTTCCACACGTACGATATAATTTTTGTGTATTTATATATCTAAACCTTATATAAATAATGTGTAATACACAAATTTTTAATATTACATAAAAAAATATTACTGTCACTTTCTTCATCAAAGGTTAAGTTTTAGATTTATAAATAAATGGGAATTGTATAACATGCAGGTACTCCCTTGTAATAAATGCATGGTATTATAATATGTCATTTATGTTATGCACTATAGATGCATTGCCGATTAAGTTATACGTTGACCTCTGATTATACGGCACTACAATAAATATCTTTTAAAACACATGTATTAGTGTACTGATTTAAGACTTTAGGCTTTGTTCTCTGTGCGGTTTGGCAAATGCAGTGAAGTCTAATTTGGGAGGAAGTATTGTGTCCAGAGTAAGTATGATGAGAACCCCAATAATATAATGTTATTTGTAAAGTTATGAGACAGGATTTTTGTAGATTAAAAAAATATATGAAAAAAACTATCTTTTCAAGTGACATGGCCCGAAGACCGTCAGGTGGCTTTCTGGTTAGATTATGATTATATTTTAGTGGTATTCTAGTGGTATTCTCGTGGTATTCTAATGATATTTCGATGATATTTTTTGTGGTATTATTATGATATTATAGTGATATTTGATGATATTTTTGTGACATTCTGGTTGTATTCTAGGATATTTATGTGGTATTTGTGTGGTATTTTGGTGATATTTTAACGGTATTATTGTAGTATTATAGTGATATTATTGTGATATTTTGTTGGTATTTTCGTGATATTTTTGAGGCATTCATGCAATATTCTTGTGACATTTTTGTGGCATTATGATTGTATTTTGGCGATATTTTGGTGGTATTCATTTAATATTCTAGTATACCAGTAGAATACCACTATATTCCAACAAGAATAACACCAGAATATAATTATAATACTACCAAACCACCATAATATCATCATAATACCACAATAATATCAATATAATATCATCATAATATCATCATAATACCACAATAATATCAATATAATATCATCATAATACCACGACAATCCAACCATAACATCATCAGAATATCACAAAAGCACCACCAAAATACCACCTGAATATTATCAGAATACCACAATAATCTCACAAGAATATCACCATAATACCATCGGGAGGTCTTTCGCCCACCATCATAATACCGTCATAATATCACTAGAAGACCATCATAATAACACTAACATACCACAAGAATACCACTAAAATATTACTATAATCCACAAGAATACCACCATAATATCATCAGAATACCATCGAAATACTATAGGATGGTCTTCAGGCAGGGTCACGTAAAAAAATAGGCTTTTTCATTTTTTTTTTTACTTTGCAAAAATTCGATCCCACCATTTTACAAATGTTGTTGTATTATTAGAGCCCTCATGGTATGTACTCCGAACGTAATATTTTCTCGTTTTGAATGGTCACTGAGCGTTTTTCTACCGCAACTGAGATTCTCCTTCATCCTGAACATGAACCAGTGCCCGCTTTAAGACGAAGTTTTTTTAGATAGAGCTTTTAAATAAACTTTACGGAACGGTAAAGCCTCGTCAAATGAGGCCTTAATTATTGATTAATTAATAGGTACTTTTATGTGAATCTTGCTCTTTTCTCTATTAAATCACTTTATGTTTATGAATGAAAAATATTTGCTTATTTTCATTGAAAATGCCTATTAATTTAATAATTTATTTAATTAAAATCTCTTTTTTT
>JXCR01084390.1:562967-588185 GCA_002079205.1 Phalaenopsis hybrid cultivar | reverse complement strand
CATCCCAAACCTCGGCGGCGCCGAACTCCATCTCGATGGCGGTCTTTACCTCATCTCCTCCCCTCTCTCCCTCCCCTCCTCCGGCAACCTCAAAATCCACTCCGGCACCCTGCTCGCCTCCAACACCTTCCCTTCCGATCGCCACCTCATCGAACTCAACCGAACCACCTCCTCCTATGCCTTTGAATACATAACCCTCACCGGCCTCATGCTCGACTCCAACTTCCGCGGCGGCGGCATCGCAGTCATCGACTCCCTTCGCGTCATCATCGACGGCTGTTACATCGTCCACTTCACCTCCGTCGGCGTTCTAATTCGCAACGGGCATGACAATGCTATCCGAAACTGTTACATTGGTCAGCATATCACGGCCGGTTCGGACCCAGCTGAACGGAGCTTCACCGGCACGGGGATACAGCTAAACGGAAATGATAACGCCGTTACCGACGTCGTTATCTTCTCCGCCGCCGTCGGAATTCTCGTCGCCGGAGAAGCTAATGTCCTCACCGGTGTTCACTGTTACAACAAGGCGGCGGCTTTCGGCGGAACCGGGATCTACTTGAAGTTACCCGGTCTGACCCAGACCCGGATCGTTAACTGCTATTTGGATTTCACGGGGATCGTGGCGGAAGACCCGGTTCAGCTTCTGATATCCGGTTCGTTTTTTCTGGGGGATGCCAACGTGGCGTTCAAGTCGGTCAACGGGGTAATAAATGGGGTGAGTGTGGTTGACAACATGTTTACGGGGAGGGATAGCGGGGCCCACAACGTGTGGCTGGATGAGACCGCCGGTGGGTTTAAGGCGGTGGATGGGGTGGTGGTGGATCGGAACAGTGTGAGGAGGATGGTGGGGAGATCGACGGTGGCGAGAGGGACGGCGGAGGGGAATGGGACGATGTGGACTGTTGATTTCTCGAGGGTATTGTTGTTTCCGAACAGGATAGATAAGGTGGAGTATTCGGTGGTGACGCCGTCTGGGTTTCCGGGTCATGCGGTGAGGAGTGTGGAGAGTAATCGGGTCGTTATCGTGTCAGATGCTGCGGTGGTGGCGACCGTACACGTAGAGGTGAGTCAGGCGGCGGGGACATGAGTTGGGAAAGTGGGTTTTTATGGTTCGTTTGTTTGTTGAATTGTATCGAATAAAGAGAAAAGTGAGAGGTAGAATGAAGCTGCTTTCGGTCAGTCCACTTTTATGGATTTTAAGTATTTTTGTCTGCTGTTCATAATTTAATTTGTTTTTCTTCTTATTAAATCTAACATATTAACTATACCTTTTATAATTATATCACCCAAAATACATATTTCATGTATAGGAAATGTGATATTAATTAGAAATTGAAGTATTGGTGTTAGATATGTAAATAAAGAGGGATTTAGTGGAATGTATGTAAATCTTCTTGTATTTTAAATTCATAAAAAAAACNTTTTCTTCTTATTAAATCTAACATATTAACTATACCTTTTATAATTATATCACCCAAAATACATATTTCATGCATAGGAAATGTGATATTAATTAGAAATTGAAGTATAGGTGTTAGATATGTAAATAAAGAGGGATTTAGTGGTATGGATGTAAATCTTCTTGTATTTTAATTTTATAAAAATAACAAAGTTTACGAATTTTGTAATATTTGGNTTTGTAATATTTGATTATAATAAATGGGTGATTCATGAAATTGAAGTGATTTTTATAGCTTTTAAGATATGTCATTCATGATGTTTGTTCATAATCAAATTCCAACAAATAATTAAATTATAGTTTATTCATAACTAAACAGTTAATACTAAAATAAATTTTGATTTGGTCGGTTCGGTTTTATCAAAAATTACATGGAAATCTGACGTATATTATGAAGGTTACATCCTTATTAACTTCTATTAGAAGAATAGTTATTGGGCGGCTTTCTGGTGTTAGATTGGAAGTTACACGACGTTTCGTCCTTCCACCTGCTAGTTTTTTTCGATTCGATATGTGAGGATTGACTCATGACTCAGTCCATCTCTAGGTCGTCCTTTCATGTCCAGCTACTCTGAAGTTATATAGCTTTTTTGGTTCGTTTATCTCTTGAGTCGTTCGACCAATTGATGTCCGAGTTGTGATCCGTCCAAATTTTGAGTCGGTGGGCCTCTAGTTGATAAACCATTTATGACCCATCCTTAAGGGCTCTTTATTCGCTCTGATTGACAACATATGTGTTGCATGTAACCACCCCCTCTCTCTCTCTGACAAAGCAACCCATGCTAAACGAGGGACTAATATAATCCCGTGACTATCTTAAGACTCTTTATTTTTGTATACGAAAATGTGCCAGCATAAATATAGAGAAGATATGAAGGCACATATAGAACAAAACATTCCAAAAGAGGGCCCACCAGTGAGAGACTTGGAGGCTCATGTGTTCGCTTAGAAGCATCCAGATCAAAACTAGCCAATGCAACAAAGTGGCTCGAACATGAGCAGTATAACTAACAACTAAGTACAGGGGAATCCAAGACATTCTCCACAATGAAGCCAATCAAAGATGAAAAAGCTAACCCCTCAGGTTTTACAATATCATCAGAAGTATTCAACAGCTTCTCGGAATATCAACAAGAATATGTGAGACAAGTCTCATCCGCCCCTCAAGACCGCTTTGTGTGAGACAACTATCTATCGAATTATGAAGATTTACCCTCTACCCGATGACATTGCTCTGTCGTGCCAACAGTTCTCCTTGATAGAGGGTGACGGTTTGCCGCTAAACTCAACAAATTGATTGACACAACTAGTCGACTGAGGCAATCTCATCGATTCTTTACAATAAAAGACTTAACCAATTAACAACACCAAGCCTAGCTGACTGAATCCTTTCTATTTTAGCCGACCGACAATGCCTACTAAGTGCTCGTCATTCCAGCCAGTCGTGCCTTAGAGCAAACAGGCTTCAGGCCCACGTATGTAAAATACACATAATGTCTTATAAAGCTCCCACTAAGCAGAGACATAAATGCAACTTCACATATTATACCCCTTTCTCCATAAATAGTGGATTATTTCATGAAAAAAATAATGCACTTCTCTCAAATTTTTATCCATTACAACGCATTTCTCTCTCTCTCTCTATCTATTTATCTATCTACCTATCTATCTCTTTATCTCTCCTCTCCTATCTTATACTCTATTCCCAGGATGCATTCACCAACATATTAAGATTTAATATCCTAAAATGTGTAGTAATCGAGGATTACGCTAGCAACAAGAAGATGAGTAGCACAATGAGAAGAAAATCATAACAAAGACACTGCTGACATGGAATGCACTAGCAAGTTTGTATAACAATAAATCCAGGAGCTAAAAGACCACATGATGGAAGCCCTCTGAGAAGTAGTGGTTTGGGGAAAGGAGTAGAATCCCCGAGAGTAGCTCGAGAAAAAGAGTTGACATCCAATGACAGAAGGGCAATCCAAGGCCCATAAAGGATGGGAGATTTCTAGTAATAGAATAGTGATGGGTTGGCACTGATGGACAAACAATGGTTTAGGTGAACAAAAGCACCCTGACAACCATAAAACATATTTTCTCCTTGGATTTTTGAAGTTGAGCCCCAGAGAGATTCAAAATTCCAATGTTGGAATCGTATAAGGGTCCAACCAATATGACCGACCACATAGCGTCCTTCGAGTCAACCGTTCTTCACCACTCCAAGGGAGTCGACTCTTGGGAAGTTCAACACACTGTCGACTAGAGAAATTATCTTCTTTACCAATTTTAAAAGTTTTTTTTGTTGACATAATTCATGTTGCAAATCCGACAGGGGAAAAGCGAGAGCCTCCGCTCATTTTACACTTGATTCTAGTGAGCGATGCTGGAGGTACGAGATCTGGAACCCACAGTAGGGCATTCTGCCCTTGCCTAAGGGCTAAATGAACGGTCTTTCCTTTCAGTCTCAGGCCTTTAGTGGTCGAAGAACTTAGCTGAAGTGTTAGAGCTGACCAACAATCACATCTCAGCCGAGAAGTACAATTCCACCTCTGCTTTCAAAACACCGAAGTCACCCACCTGTCGTTTGCAAAAGAGAGCTCAACAAAGCAATAGGTGAAGAACAATTAGGAATCTGCGTCTTTTCGTTTGGCCGCAAAACAAAGTATCAACTTAAAGTTCTACGTTTGGTTTGGACAAGTTCACAAGGTACCTACTTAATGAAGAGAAAATAATAGCAGCTAATGAGTACCTATCAAATAACTTCTAAAAACTAATGCTACATGCCTATGATACATAAGAGTTATGTGGCATGCATGTAAATCTCCCATATTTTTTATACATGTCTCTCTTCTCTACCATTAACTTTCTTACACTAAACAAATAACATAACCGCCCAATAAAACCCAATCACAATAAGAAGCCCAGCCCATACAGCCTAAACATATATCTATCAGGCCCAATGAGACACAAATGCTAAAATAAAATTGCTACTTAACCTCACATAAAAATAAATTAATAATAATCTATAGTAGTTGAAGCTGAGTCTCTCATAGTAAATTTGTGGAGTCGAATTGCACATATTATTGATGGGCTCACCTTTCTAAGAAATATTTGGGTGGTACTTATGCAAATACATAAGAATTTAGAGGTATTAATGTTAATTTTTCTATATTTTTTGCAATTATTTTTTTTTATTTTTCTGCGCACTACAATTAAATTATAAAAATTTTGATTTAAAAAATTTAAGGGATTAGGTTTTATTATATTTTTTTGATATTTAACTAAAAATTAAAATAAACGAAGATAAATGATATTAGTTTAGTCAGTAGGATTGTAATCGAGTCGAGCCGAGAATACTCTAGACTAGGGAAAATATTTGCGTACATAAGACGTACGTCAAGGGTTATTCAGGGGGTATAGAGGGGTTATATCCGGGTATACCCTCCTGTAATCTCCGTGTAACTCCCTTATAACCTCCGTGTAACTTATTTGTACCCATGAAATTACAGAAGCACGAAACTCATTTGTATGTTACAGATAGTTTACAAAGAGGTTACAGAAGGGTTACAGAGGGGTATAACTCCGATATAACTCCCATGTACCCCCTGAATAACCCCTGGACGTACACAACACTACGTACGTCTTATGTACGCATATATTTTCAATAGATTAGACTTATATGCGAAGGAATTGGTGTACGTCATAGAGACTGAATAATCTCTCCATATTCCTAATTAAGATTAGGTAATAACTCTCTAATCATCTTGATTTAAAATTTTTTCTAACTATTAATTACATTCAATTAGACTAAAAAAACCTAATCATCTTCTGGCATCTAAAGGTCATACAAAATTTTATCTAAATAAAAAATAGTTGTAAATATTATTAAAATTATCATGAATTTTTAATAAGTTTATCACATTTAATTAATATTATTAGAAAATTTGCATACATATAACTCAATCCTTATCGATGCGTGCTAGAAAATTTTCGGCAGTTGTAATGGATTATCGTCACAACATTGCACGAGAATTCTGCGTAGGTGAAAGAAAGCAACTTGTAATGACATCAGAAGTTTTTACGTGGAAAAACCCCTAAAAGAAAAAAAATCATTGGGTCTGACCCAACTGTAAGAATCTATTATAGGTTTGTGATTACACAGACCCCTTGTCCTACTGACAATAAATGATTACTATATTTTCCAAGTTAAAATATCGACTAATGACTTTTGGTTAGTGGTAGTCAACAGTGATTGATCGTGATTGATGATGTTCTGTGGCGGTCGACGTCAGTCAGTGGTAGTCAATAGTGATTGATCGTGATTGATGACGGTCAATGGCGGTCGACGCCAGTCAGTGGTGGTTGACGTGACAGTAGTGCTCAACGGAGGTCGATGGTTGTAGATAGTGGTCGACGACGATCAACGGGTGTCACCGATTGTCAGTGGTGGTCGACGGTGATCAGCAGGTATCGACAACAATCGATGGCGGCCGACGGCGATTGACGATGTCACAGATGGTGCCGGACTTCAGCTTCTTCTCAAAGCTTTAAATTCTCTTTCATGTACATCTATGGTAAACTGGGTCACTAAATTTCACTTCCTCAACCAAATTAACTAGTATGTAAACCATAATTGTAAAAGAAGATGAGAGAGCACTTATTTATTTTGCATCATATCATGCTAACTTTTAGTTGTAATTTATCAAACTCATTTGGATTAATAATCTTAACACATATCAATTTTAAATATTTTGTTATCTTAATAATACTCTTAACCTCTTCTGAGGGTACACTTCATTAAAAACACATAACAATCATGGCTTTTTAATCCCATGATTTCACAATTAGTAGCCTTCACATGCCTAAAAGCATTTGATGTACTCACGAGTCCATCTAGATGTTTGCATCCAACTTTTGTATATCATAAGATAAGAAAAGTTCAAAATCAGTGTCAGTTAGACAATTATGCAAATTAATTATAATATTCAAATAGATGTGGAAGAGATAAAAATAATTTCATGTTCATAAGTTGTACATGCTTGGGTAAATCATGTAAAAGCTCAATTAAAAAAATATATTTTACCTTATAAAAAACATGCAACTTTCGATTATTATAAGTTTTGATCCAGTTATATGACTAATCGAAAATTAAACGAACATTATCTAAGAATTATGATGTGTTATATATATATATATATATATATATATATATATATATTTGCATTTTTTTTTTGAAAAGATGAATTAAGATAATCATTAGAAAAATAACCTTATGAATTTAGATTAAATATTATGATGAATTTTTTATTAAAAATATTTTATATTTTTTTTTCTTAAAAAATAAATTTATGGTATAAAATATGTATTAAAATTAATATTTCATATAACTAATTAAAATAAATATAATTGATTTTTTTTATCACATAATAAACAAATCTAAACAAAAAAGAGCAGTAGCATACAGACCACCAGAACCTTGCCATTTAGAAATCAAAGCACCTGGATGTTTGATTTGCAAATATCAATGTTTCAAATGATTTTTATGTAATTATTTAAAATAAAATAAAATAAAAAATTATTTTGTTTTCTTGTAGTACTTTTTGCCCTTTGGTCAAAATGACAACATCCTATCAACACTAAAAGCGCTTCTGTTGTTTTTCCAGAAATAAATGTGGACATGATGGATGTAATGTATCATCGTTATCAACGTAAAATATTCGCCCTTAAAAGTATGTAATACATATAAAAAATAATNTATTCGCCCTTAAAAATATGTAATACAAATAAAAAATAATTACAATTATAATATTAAATTTCATATATATATATATATATATATTACTTTAAAAAAATTAATAATTGTTATATTTTTTACTGGATGTTAAAATTTTGAGTGTTACAAATGTAAATGATAAGTCACCAATAAATTTTCATCATACTACACGAATCTCAAGGCATGATATGAATCTCGAGATAATATCTTGAGCAAGAAACATTCAAACATCAATTAAGGGTCATCCAGAACTCTGATTTCATCAAATTTATAGTTGAATTGACTGACTCAATGAGACGGACATAATGATATCAAAATTAGTCCAATCCGAGTCAAATCAAGCTCGGATCGAGTCATTAAACCACCCTTGGAAGATCTTCAAACATATTTGGAAGGTAAAACAGATGTCGAAGTTGACAAGTTTATAGTCGAATCGAGCGTCTCAACAAGACGAATCCAACAAGACCAACATTGCGCAATTCCGACATCATTATGACATTCAATTGTCAATTAAATTTCGTTTGATCGGAGGAAGCTCTCTGGACCGTTCGATCAAATTGATTCATATTCATGCATTAATAATACCCATAACGCTATAAATAGAGCCCCACCCCGCACATGAGGGGGGGACTGGAAGTTTCAGAGAGAACTGAAAGTTCTAAGAATGAGCAAAAGTTCAGCATCATCCCGACCGTCGTCGACCACCGTCGATCGTCGTCATCCACTGTCGATCGTCATTATCGATGATCATCAATCATCGTCGATCACCACCAATCAGACACCGTTAGTCATCGTCGTGGGACATGAGCTCATCATTACGGTCCATGTGTCAACAATGAACGACCTACGTAGTCATCAGCTCATGGAACTCCTAACTCTGATCCGTTGTCACCAAGAACTGCAACCAGATTATAGTTATACAACTTTGAAATTCCATCTTCTTTAATTTAGGAGAGTAATGAACTTGCGTACTCATTATTCATAGTGGATTATTTCAAGTCCCGTGGTTTTCCCCCTTTCAAGGTTTCGCACGTAAAAAATCGAGATGTCTCCTCCTGCTTACTTCTCTTCTGTTATTTGTGTGTGTTGAATTCTCGTGTAACGCTAAGACGATAATTCATTACTCTACCGCTGCAAATTTTCTAGCACGCATAAGCAAATATGAAATTTTAAGTGTTAGTTATAGAAATATATAAAAATTAGGAGACATTTATATAAATATCCTTTTATATTATTATAGACTCATAGAATATAAAAAAAATATGATGATGTCGGAGAACATAAGCTTATGAGTAATAATTCATCAGAATATTATTTGAGTTTGATGTTTTTCAAAATAGAACTTAAAAAATATTAAAACAATTTTAAAATATTATAACTTTTATTTAGATTTACACTGAGATTAATTTAATTCTGAATTTATTTTAAAAATTACATTATGAGATTAATGTAATTTTTATATTTATACTTATAATATTTAGGCGTTAATTTAAAAAAATAAATTAAGCTTATGCTTTTAATACGGTATGAAACATTTCAATGTTATGCAAATAAACAATTATGTGGTATGTATGTAAATACTCCAATAACCGCTCCTTCTTATAACACCCCTAATCATCACTCACAGGCAAATCCACAAACACCATGAGTGCGNTGAAAAGATGAATTAAGATAATCATTAGAAAAATAACCTTTTATGAATTTAGATTAAATATTATGATGAATTATTTATTAAAAAGATTTTATATTTTTATTTTATTAAAAAATAAATTTATGGTATAAAATATTGATTAAAATTAATATTTCAAATGATTAATTAAAATAAATATAATTGATATTTTTTTATCACATAATAAACAAATCTAAACAAAAAAGGGAAATTGCATACATACCACCAGAACCTTGCCATTTAGAAATGAAAGCACCTGGATGTTGGGTTTGCAAATATCAATGTTTCAAATGATTTTTATGTAATTATTCAAAATAAAATAAATAAATAAATTATTTTGTTTTCTTGTAGCACTTTTTGCCTTTTGGTCAAAATGACAACATCCTATCAACACTAAAAGCGCTTCTGTCCTTTTTCAAGAAATAAACGTGTGGACATGATGGATGTAATGTATCATCGTTATCAAATGTAAAATATTCGCCCTTAAAAATATGTAATACAAATAAAAAATAATTACAATTATAATATTAAATTTCATATATATATATATATATATATTACTTTAAAAAAATTAATAATTGTTATATTTTTTACTGGATGTTAAAATTTTGAGTGTTACAATTGTAAATGATACGTCACCAACAAATTTTTATCATTCGGCACAAATCTCAAAGCATGACATGAATATCGAGACAATACTTTGAGCATGAAACATTCAAACATTAATTAAGGGTTATCCAGAGCTATGATTTCATCAAACTTATAGTCGAACTGACCGACTCAATGAGACGGACCTAATGATATCAAAATTAGTTCAATCCGAGTCAAATCAAGCCCGGATCGAGTCATTAAACCACTTTTGGAAGATCTTCAAACATATTTGAAAGGTAAAACAGATGTCGAAGCAGGCAAGTTTATAGTCGAATTGAGTGTCTCAACAAGATGAATCCAACGAGACCAAGATTAAACATTTCCGCCATCATTAAGGCATTCAATTGTCAATTAAACTTTGTTTGATCGGAGGAAACTCTCCAAACCGTCTGATCAAATTGATTCATATTCATGCATTAATAACACTCAGAACACTATAAATAGAGTCACACCCCTCACATGAGGGGGGACTGGAAGCTTCAGTGAGAACTGGAAGCTCTAAGGAGCTGAAGTCCAACATCATCTCGACCGTCGTCAACCATCGTCGATGGTCATCGGCCACCGTCGGGCCATCGTCGATACTCGTCGATCGTCGTCATCCACTGTCGATCGTCACTGTCGATGATCATCAATCATCGCTGATCACCACCAATCAAACACAGTCAGTCATCGTCGTGAGGCATGAGCTCATCACTACGGTCCACATGCCAACAACGACCTACGTGGTCATCAGCTCATGGAGCTCCCGACTCCGATCTGATATCACCAAGAACGACAACTAGATTATAGTTATACAATTTTGTAATTCTATCTTCCTTAATTTAGAAGAAGAATGAACCTGTGTACTCATTATTCATAGCGGATTATTTCAACTAGGCTAGGCCCCGTGATTTTTCCCGTTTTCAAGAATTTTTTACGTAAAAAGTCGAGGTATCTCCTCCTACTTACTTCTCTTCTGTTATTTGTGTAAGCTGAATTCTCGTGCAACGCTAAGAGGATAATTTATTACTCTACCGTCACGAATTTTCTAGCACGCATAAGTAAATATGAAATTTTAAGTGTTAGTTATAGAAATATATGACATTTATTTAAATATCCTTTTATATTATTATAGACTCATATAATATAAAAAAATCTCATGATGTCGGAGAACATAAAATTATAAGTAATTATTCATCAGAATATTATTTAAGTTTGATGCTTTATAAAATAGAACTTAACAAATATTAAGACAATTTTAAAATATTATAACTTTTATTTAGATTTACACTGAGATTAATGTAATTCTGAATTTAATTTAAAAATTACATTATGAGATTAATGTCAATTTAAAAAATAAATTAAGCTTATACTTTTAATACGGTATGAAACATTTCAATATTATGCAAAAAAACAATTATGTGGTATGTATGTAAATCCTCCAATAAGCGCTCCTTCTTATAACACCCCTAATCATCTCTCACAGGCAAATCCACAAACACCATGAGCGCGTCCTCTTACTTCCTCTCCTTCTTCCTCCTCGTCTTCCCACTCCCTCTCCACTCCCTTTCCACCACCTGCCAATGCCTCCCTACCTCCAAATCGGAAAACGCGAACCTCCCCCTTCTCCTCAAATCCATCGGCCTCGCCTCCATCCTCGCCGCCGGAGCCGCCGGAGTTCTCATCCCCATTGTTGGGCGCTCCATCTCCTTCCTCCGTCCCGAACACGATCTCTTCTTCGCAATCAAGTCCTTCGCCGCCGGCGTAATCCTCGCAACCGCTCTCATCCACATCCTCCCCGACGCCTTCGATCGCCTCACTTCCCCCTGCCTTCCAGCCCACCCCTGGCACGGCTTCCCCTTCGCCGGATTCGTAGCGATGGTGTCCGCCATGGCGACGATGATGGTCGATTCGTTTGCGACGGGGTATTACAGAAGGTCGCATTTCAGGAAAGCGCGGCCCGTTGATGATGAAGATGATGTCGTTTATGTCGGAGGCGATATGGAGGCGGAGCGGGTGGCCGGAGGGGAAATGCCTGCAGAGGATGCGTCCATGGCGGAGAAAATCCGGCATAGGGTCATCTCTCAAGTAAGTGTTCTAATATCTAACAAAAAAAGCACTAAAATATAATTTTCATTCATAAATTTAAAACATTGAAATTATTATTTGTATAAATATGAAAATTTAAATGTCCGNATGCGTCCATGGCGGAGAAAATCCGGCATAGGGTCATCTCTCAAGTAAGTGTTCTAATATCTAACAAAAAAAACACTAAAATATAATTTTCATTCATAAATTTAAAACAATTGAGTTATTATTTGTATAAATATGAAAATTTAAATGTCCGGCTATGTAAATACATAATAATTATGTGCTAACATGTAAATTTCTGATATTTGTGGGGCCCAATGTTTCCCAGGGATGTTGTCATAATGAAGAAATATGACCGCATGTGCGGGCGGGCAGATGCTTGGCACCGGGTGCTGGCTCTAATAGTTCAAACTTAACATTAATCATTTCGGAAATTTACGTGCATGCCACAAATTCTTATAAATTTTCATGTCTAACACTTAAAATTTCATATTTACATTTCTAATGCTTCAGTGTTATAAAAAGGTTTATTTTATTTTATTTAATAAATAATAGTGATATTTTTATTATAATATTAAAATTTTGAGCGGCGTGAGTCTGAAATTTTTTTTCATATATTATTATATATTTACATTTATAATTTCTAAATTTTCATACCAAAATACATAACAATTAAATCGTTAACAATTTAAAAAATATTAATATTTGATAGTTCAAAATAAATGACTTAATCAAACACAAATATCGATACACATTAGAACCAAGAGTTCGGGATATTTACTTACATATACTCAGATTCAAATGAAGCGTTATAAGAAAATGAGTCAGTTGACATCAAACAGTTCGATCCAAGTCCAAGTGGGCCAATATCAAATGCTTGAAATATTGTAAGAGATATTGAAATGTATTAGGAGATGAAATGATCTTCAAATTTGACATGTTTATAGTCAAATCAAGCGCCCTAACAAGACGAATCAAACAAGTCTAATATTATTTAATTTTGACATCATTAAGACACTAAATACTTATAAAATATCATCCGATCAAAGGATCACTCTAAGTCGTTTGATGAAGTGGTTTAGATTCATGTAGTATTTATGGATTTTGTCACTCACCAAATCTATAAATAGATATAAGCCTTAACCCTCTTCATGAATGAGGCATGGATTTGGAGGAGAAAGCTGAAGGAGCTTCAAGCTCTTGATGGTTTTGAGTTCCACCACCCCCGTCTGGCTGCCNGAGTCGCCCGAGATCCTTTCGATGACCTATGTTGTACCCCCGTCTGGCTGCCGTTGTCACCGCCAGACCACCGCATCCTGACCACCACCACTGTCTGGCCTCAACTGCCCCCAAACCACCGTTGTTCGACCACCAACATTGTCGCCAACAGATCACAATTACTTAGCCACCACTGTTGCTATTGTCGGACCACCCACCTTCTCGTTGCCACTGTCCTCAAATCGTCTTTGCTTGTCCAACATAGTTGCTGCCGCCATACCACCATCACCGGACAATTATTGCCTAGCCACCAATATCGCCGCAGTCGAACCCCCGTCATTTGGCAATTGCCGCCATCGTACTGCAATTGGAGACCACAGTCGCCGCTGCTGCCAGACCATCACTATTGTCATTGGTTGACCATCGCTATCGGATCACCCCCACCACCAGACATCTGCTGCTCGGCCATCGCCGTCGTCGCCGCCTCTATCAATGACACTGACATCAGTTTTGGTGACATACAACATCTACTATTGGCCATTCTTTACAGTAGTTGGTTGTCATCATTTCCACAGAATATTCCATCACTTTTCTAGCGGAAGTCACTTCGATAATCTCCACTACTGTAATATTGTTTCCGGTTATTCAATGACTGGTAGCATCTTGTAACCTACATCAGAATAGTGGAATCATTTCAACTAGCTAGGTACCATGATTTTTATCATTTTGAATTTTACTAATAAAAAAATTAATTGTTTTCTCTATCAATTTTTTTATTTATTTATCAGATTTTTGTACAACACTAAGACATTAATATATCACTCTACTGTCGTGAATTCTCCACACAAAATAATATTATTTATTAAAATCATATATGAGTTTTATGACACTAAAATATTATAAATATAAATATATTTTTTTTTCGATATCCAAATACATGAGAATTAAGTGGTATTTATATAAGTACCCGTTTGGAGCAGCTTATCATCGTTTGTTTCGCGCGTTGGAAATGCGTTCATCAAAACTCCCTTTCCTTGCATTACACGTGGGTCTAGAGCCGTGATCCGCATTTCCTTATCGCGTTTCCCCCAATTACTCCGCTGCCCCTTGCCGCAATGTTTTCTTCTTCTTTCGTTCGCTATTCGAGAATAAAGGAAGCTCTCAATGCCGCAGATTCTTCCTTCGTTGGCGATTCTTCTTCCCGGATTCGACATTGCTTTTGCTTCTTCCTTCATCGACATTCCTTGCTTCTGCTTCTTCCTTCATTGACACTCCTTCTGCTTCTTCCTTCATTGACACTCCTTCTGCTTCTTCCTCCTTCGGCACTCCTTCGTTCGCTTTCCTCTGAGGTAATATGAATTCCGACAAAGGGCAGTATTCTGTCTCCTAAATTTGAAGCCTCTGCAGACTCTCACTACTCAAAAACCCCCCAAGGTACTCTCTCTATACTCCAGAAGTTGTGTGCATTAATGGTGGACGTAGGTAAATACCTAATCGGTTTAATGTTTTCCGTTTTAGTGTTGTTTGTGCTCACAATTTTTTTAAGCCAAGTTTCTTCTGAGACTTCTATCGCCATTTTATCTGGGGGTGTTAAAATGAATTAGTGTTTAATTTCATTGTTGTTTTATTAAGGGAGGCATAGGTTTACTGTGCCATTACATTTTTTCTGCTTTTTTCTTGTTAACCTTTTCCTTTAGGAAGTTATTATTTTCCGTGGATAATGCAGTAGTTTAGATTGATAATGAACAAGTGTATACTACTTTATTGTGATTTATATTAGATTCTCTTATGATTTTATGAGGAGAGAAAGTCGCTTTTGCAAATGATTTAACAGAAAAACATAGGAATTTGACAATTATTTGGGTAGGATTACTTGCTTTAAGCCAACTTTATTTTTTACATACACGCCACATTATCTATGCATGAAAATGTTTATTTCATTCTTAAAAAGTTAAAATGGTGCTATTTTTTATGAGTTATGAAAGAATTTGGTGTTATGCATGTAAAAAAGTTAAGTAGAGGTGTTAGATATGTACATACATAGGAATTGCGTGATATGTATGTAAATACATATAGGACTGTCCAGAACAGATTATTAATTCAACTAAAAAAATTGCAAATAAGTTATTTACAAAACACACGAACCAAACAACTCAACAACTTATCCAGAACATGGGCAGATTGGTTATTTCTTCAAAATCAGTTGTTCCAAAAAACGCACTAACCAAATAATCAGACAAATGATCCGGATCAGTTGTCCATCAGCAAATTATCAGGATAAGCTGCTTATCAGCAAAAGCTGGATAAGCTGCAGCTGCCCCAAACAGACCCTAAATTTCCTTATACACATGTATGACCCAAACCACTTTAACCAGGAACTTACATTCGACCACTTTTATTCGTCCAGATAAACAACTCTCACAAGAATGCTCTCTTAGAACAACATTCCCATAAAAACTATTCCATAAACTTGTCAATGGCCAAATGGACAGGGCAAACAACATATGTGACAACTGGAAGTATATAGCAGAAAGCTATGAGTGGTGGAAGAGGGTGTCAACATAAGAAAATATGTCAGAGATAATATAATTTATAAACTCGAGATAGTAAAAGGCATATCCAAACAGTCAAAAATTCCAAAATATCTTTATATTTTTATAATTTATATATATTATATTGAGAAATTACGTATATATAAAAGGGAAATATAATGTTAGATGGGGTTTGTTTCTCCCTATGGGACAACTATTAGAAGAGTCTGTACAATCTTTTCTCTAATTTTTCTTGCTCATCTTTCTTACGCTCTATCTTCATGGGTATGTTTCACGGATAAAAAGTGACTCAAAATCTTGAAAAAATGCGTTGAGCGTGAATTATGCCACAAACAAGAAGGGGATCACACAAGGAGCTAGGGGAACCGATTAGAGTACTAACTAGTAACATGTAATATACTCCAGAACTCGTTCAAGAGAAAAGCCAAACTTATCCATTCGGACATGTGCAATCGGCCAGCTGCATTTGCCCCTCGTATTTATTCACATGCATTCAATAGTCTGGTATCATCTAGTGAAACAACTCTCATAAGAGAGTTATCTTAAAGATAACTTCAAGGAAATAACTTGTCCAAGATATAGGGAGTTACAATGAGTGGAGCTAAGCAATAATAAAGCTTCAGATGACAAGGAAAATTTCTCAGAACTCTCTTTCTTATTTTTGTTTTATATCATTTGCATTTATATATATTTTTTAAACATCTTCAATATGTATATAATGATTAATGCATACATTACTTGTTATATAGAATGAGTTCGTTAATAATACATAGAGATTTTGCCTCTCATAAGCAAATTTCCTGAGAGTAAAAGAAAAATCACCTAAATTTTCAGGCCCTACTCAGCTCAATAGTATAATACTAAAGACCAATTTGGAGAAACTTTTTTTTTAAAATATAACACAACCAAATTATTGATGAAGTTATTTAATCTAGGGGTTTAAGACCATGAGATCTTGGCCTATTTAAAATTGAAAATTTGCGATAAATACTCTATGTAGAAGAGCCATGATCAACAAATGAAAGATAATCCAAATTTAACAGAATTGCTTAATTTCCTTTGTAACTAAGTTATATTACGAGAAAACAATCGATTCAATCGCACAAAAAAGATATTTTTTTTTATGACAATACAAATGAGCTACAAATTTATGAGACTATTCCCATAAGGTAAGCCAAAATGTCCCCCCAAATGGAACCTTGTAGGTATAGCTAAACTGCTCAAAGATGTTTCCTTGTAAGAAAACTAAGAGCACTTAAGCATATGAATAGTCATCATATAGAGGAACATACCATTCATCTTTACTTGAATAGTTTTGACTCGTATTTTGAGAAAATAACAAATCAAATGAATTTATTCTTTAGACTATATAATATATACTCGTCTTACAGAGATGAGCAATGCATAGTTTCATATTTATCATTATCTTATTTTTTGAGTTATGTTAAAAAATATAAGTGATTTGGGAAATGAAATATGTATGACTAAAATCTCCTGAATCAGGAATCTGTATTTGACTACTTGAATTTGACTCCTTATATTCAGCTACATGCATTCGATCCCCTGGATTCGCCCACCTGCATTCGTCCAGAAAAATAGCTCTCATAAGAATATTTTTCCAGAACAACCTTCCCAGAATAGCTCTTCTAGAGAGCTCATCTTTGGTCAAATAGGCCAACTAGACAATAAATGTGTCAACTGAGAGTATAGAGTAGAAAGCTGGGAGCGGCGGAAGGCGATGTCAAAAATATCACTTCCGTGCTTTAAAGCTAAGCATGAAAAAATATATTTCAATTTTAAAAAGTGATAATAGTGCTATTTTGGATATGATGTTAAGTATTTGAGTGTTCTGTGTGAAAAATGTCAAAGTTTAGACGTGAGACATATAATACATAAGAACTTCTGTTGTGTATGTAAATGCCCCTTTAATTTTATGTTTCAAATGTTTGCTCATTCTCAAAACTGGAGAAGACGAGGTTATAATATATTTTCTCTTGAGATAGTAGGAGGTGACAATGTCAACGACGTACAATACGTGTTGGTCCATGATGTTGTTGAAGGGTAGCTAACATATGTCGGTTAATGATGCTAATGAAGGGCAACCACTAATGTCTATTCTAGAAAGTCGATGATCTCGACTTAGAAGTCAGATGACTTTAGCAGGCAAAGGAAGATTGTAGGCATTAATTATTAGATATTGATAGAGGTCGATTGACTGAGGATATTTGATGTTATGAACCAACATGCACCATTAAAGGGCGATGTTCATTAATGGATGTTGGTTAATTATGGACGTTTGACAATGTTGGCAAGCTGTCAAGAAAGGGCGATGAATTGATAATTTACATCAGGAATTGGATGTCGGCCCATTGAGGATACTCAACATTTACATATGTACCACCCAATTCCTATGTATTTGCATATATCTAACACCTAAACTTCATTTTTTTTTTACATTTACACCGCTCAAATCATTCCCATCACATCATAAATACCACTATTTTAACTGTTTAATAGTGAAATACTCCTTGTCATGCTTAAGTGTTAGGTATGACTCATATACCATAAATGAGATAGATGCTGGAGCGGAGCAGAGCCCACGAGCAAAGTGGAGCAGAATGATCTGTCCAATCGGGAGAGTTTCATTACGTAGGTTGGGGGTGCGGGGGCAAAGCTCCGCGGTACGGTACATGGGTAATGCTGTAATTACATATTGTACTTAGGGTTTATTCCTGAGATTATAAATAGGCATGTTAGAAACCCCAGGAGGTATCCTTGATTTCTGTAACCTCTTTTCTGAATATCGAAAGGAACTCGCCGCTCTGCTCCCGAGGATGTAGACATCTTTGCCGAACCTCGTAAATCTCTGTGTGTTCTTCTGGATTTGTGTCGATTCATGTTTTTTCTTCGCCCTAATTTCTCAACATTAAGTTACATGACATAAATATATAAAAATTGAAGTTTAGGCGTTGTTAGACATGTAATTACATAAGAGTTGAGTGGCATGATCTAAATATTCCTTATTTTTATTTTGACCAAAGTTATTCTGCTATGCTTGAGAAGAATACTTTTGTTCAAACACTTGCTCCCTCCTCTCCTTCTAGCATTATTTTAACATTAATCATTTATCCTCCTTTTTTTTTTAATGTAGGTGCTGGAATTGGGTGTCGTGGTTCATTCTGTAATCATTGGGGTTTCCTTGGGGACATCTGGCAGTGCCAAAACAATCAAGCCGTTGCTTGGAGCCTTGAGTTTTCATCAATTCTTTGAAGGAGTTGGGCTTGCTGGTTGCATAGTTCAGGTAACGTACCTATTCATAAAAATGTGTATTTCACCTTGAAAACATACAATCATGATATTTTTGAAGTGACATAAAAGATTTGACTGGTATAAATATAAAAAAGCAGAGTTTGCATGCTAAATATGTAAATGCATGTAACCACCCCTATAAATTATTGCACAACCTTATAAGATGTTATGCTGCTGGATGTTTTTTGACGATCAAACTCCACATGCACGGACGGGGAAGAGTTCGNTCATTCTGTAATCATTGGGGTTTCCTTGGGGACATCTGGCAGTGCCAAAACAATCAAGCCGTTGCTTGGAGCATTGAGTTTTCATCAATTCTTTGAAGGAGTTGGGCTTGCTGGCTGCATAGTTCAGGTAACTTACCTATTCCTNCACAATTACTTAGCCACCATCGTTGCTATTGTCGGACCACCCACCTTCTCGTTGCCATTGCCTTCAAACCGTCGTTGCTTGTCCAACATTGTCGCTGCCGTCATACCACCATCGTCGGACCATTATTGTCTTTCCACGAATATCGCTGCAGCCAAACCACCGTCATTTGGCAATTGCCGCTATCTTACTGCAATTGGCAGGACAGGACAGTTGCCGCCACCACCAGTCCATCACTATTGTCATTGGTTGACCATTGCTGTCGGATCGCTCCCACCACCGAACATTTGCTGCTTGACCATCACCGTCATCGCTGTCGCTATCAATGACACTGACACCAGATTTTATGACATACGACATCTACTATTGGCCTTTCTTTACAGCAGTTGGTCGCCGTCATTTCCCTAGCATATTCCATCACTTCTCTAGCGGAAGTCACTTCGATAATCTCCACTTCTGTAATATTGTTTCCAGCTATTCTAGGACCGATAGAGTCTTGTAACCTACATCAGAATAATGAAATCATTTCAACTAGGCTAGGTCTCATGATTTTTATCATTTTGAATCTTTCAAGTAAAATATTTAACTGTTCTCTCCATCATCTTTTCTTTTATTCATCACATCTTTACACAACTCCAAGACGTTAATAAATAACTCTACTGTCGTGAATTCTCCAACACATAATAATATTATTTATTAAAATCATATATGAGTTTCATGACACTAAAATATTATAAACATAAATATATTTTTTTTCGATATGCAAATACATGAGAATTAGGTGGTATGAATATAAATTTCCTTATACACATGTATGACTCTAACTATGAGGCAAATAACTTTAACTAGGAACTTGCATTCGACCATGTTTATTCGTCCAGAAAAACAACTCTCACAAGAATGCTCTCGTAGAACAACATTCTCATAACAACTATTCCAGAAAACTTGTCAATGGCCAAATGGACAGAGCAAACAACATATGTGACAACTGTGAAGTGTCTAGCTGAGGGTGTCAAAGGAAGAAAATATGTCAGAGATAATATAATTTATACACTCGAGATAGTGTATTTCACCTTTACATAAGAAGTCTAGGCGCTGTTAGACATGTAATTACATAAGAATTGAGTGGCATGATCTAACTATTTCATATTTTTATTTTGACCAAAGTTATTCTGCCATGTTTACGAAGAATACTTTTCTTCAAACACTTGCTCCCTCCTCTCCTTCTAGCATTATTTTAACATTAATCATTTATCCTCCTTTTTTTTTTAATGTAGGTGCTGGAATTGGGTGTCGTGGTTCATTCTGTAATCATTGGGGTTTCCTTGGGGACATCTGGCAGTGCCAAAACAATCAAGCCGTTGCTTGGAGCCTTGAGTTTTCATCAATTCTTTGAAGGAGTTGGGCTTGCTGGCTGCATAGTTCAGGTAACTCACCTATTCATAAAAAATGTGTATTTCACCTTTAAAACATACAATCATGATGTTTTTGAAGTGACATAAAAGATTTGACTGGTATAAATATAAAAAAGCAGAGTTTGCATGTTAAATATGTAAATACATGGGAAGGGAATGGTATCACTAGTATGCATGTAACCACCCCTATAAATTATTGCACAACCTTATAAGATGTTATGCTGCTGAATGTTTTTTGACGATCAAACTCCACATGCACGGACGGGGAAGAGCTTATTCGATCCTGATAAAATCGATCATAATGCGATCTTCCTCATGAACAAATGCAGGCAAACTTCAGGGTACGAGCAACAGTGATAATGGCCATCTTCTTCTCCCTGACAGCTCCTTTTGGAATAGCTCTGGGCATTGCTATTTCTTCAAGCTACAACCCACATAGCTCAACAGCCCTTATAATTGAAGGGGTGTTTGATGCTGCTTCAGCTGGGATCTTAATCTACATGTCGCTTGTGGATCTATTGGCTGCCGATTTCACAAACCCTAGGATGCAGGATAATATAAATCTTCAGCTTGGAGCTCATCTGGCTCTTCTCCTTGGCTCTGCTTTCATGGCAGTTTTAGCCAAGTGGGCATAGAAATGCACATGTAGATTGTAATTTTTTTTTATTTTAGAGAAATTTACATATTTACCACATGATTCTTATGTATTTGCATATTTATGATTATGACATTTTGGTGTTGTAAATCTATATGCTTGAAAAGGTTATTTCAATTTTGAGAAGTTAGTGGTAGTGGTGTCGTTATTGTGATGCTAAGGATGTGTAAATATGAAAGTTTAGGTCTTGAATGTGTGAATATATAGGAATTGTGGTATTTATGTAAATGTGCCTTTTTTATGTTGATTTGGTGAGGTGGTCGTAAATTTAGTGGAGGTTTAAATATGAGTTGTAAATGAGTCGGAGTTGAGCAATCTAAATATAAAGAATATGGGGACTAATTTGACATTCTTATTGCCTGCGGATTAAAATCACTCATCTAAATAGGAAAAATAGTAAGAAAAAATATTGCGTCCAAGTCTAAATTTATTCACTCGTGTAAATAGAGTCTAATTTTAACTAATGATATGGTTGTGACATCTGTAGTTTTTTGAAAATGTAATTGTAATATAGGAAAAGCAATTTTTTTAGAAATTGTTTGAAGTATATATATATATATATATTTTTTAAATTTGCATATTTGAAATAATTTTTTCATTATTTTATTTTGTGTGAGCATCCCTTTAACTTCTATNATTTATGTAAATGTGCCTTTTTTATGTTTATTTGGTGAGGTGGTAGTAAATTTAGTGGAGGTTTAAATATGATGTGTAAATGAGAGTCGGAGTTGAGCAATCTGAATTTAAAGAATATGGGGACTAATTTGACATTCTTATTTCCTGCGGACTAAAATCACTCATCTAAATAGGAAAAATAGTAAGAAAAAATATTGTGTCCAAGTCTATATTTAATCACTCGTGTAAATAGAGTTTAAATTTAACTAATGATATGGTTGTGACATCTGTAATTTTTTTGCAAATGTAATTGTAATATAGGAAAAACAATTTTTTTAGAAATTGTTTGAAGTATATATATATATTTTTTTAATTTTGCATATTTGAAATAATTTTTTCATTATTTTATTTGTGCGAGCATCCCTTTAACTTCTATTTTTTTTTATGAACCTTCACAAAAAATTAAAATAAAATCTTATTTACTAAAATTTTGTTGCCATAAAAAGTTTTCAGTATTTTTTAAATTTTTGTGTAAGAATTTTGTGATTATTGTTTGGGCTGTTAACGGATCTATTTCGAGCTAGATTTGGAGCTAGCTCTTCAGTTTGAAACTGGTGGGTGGCTCATTATATTTGATTTCGGCCAGTTCGACTCGAAATTTAGTCCATATTGATCTGGCTCACAATCAAAATAAGTTGGCATAAATTGAGTTATGTCATCACCTTCCTGTCACATCCCAAAAGAGCCATTGTGGGTGG
This sequence comes from Phalaenopsis hybrid cultivar, assembly GCA_002079205.1. Taxonomy (NCBI): domain Eukaryota; kingdom Viridiplantae; phylum Streptophyta; class Magnoliopsida; order Asparagales; family Orchidaceae; genus Phalaenopsis; species Phalaenopsis hybrid cultivar. The sequence continues at coordinate 565,666 of JXCR01084390.1, read as the reverse complement.
TGGGCAGCCCAGGACTTAAATACTGTTTTTTGGTCCTACACCTAGCCGATGTGGAACTATTTGTCCGTGACATTCTCCTCCACCCAATCACGCGATNAAATTTTTGTGTAAGAATTTTGTGATTATTGTTTGGGCTGTTAACGGATCTATTTCGAGCTAGATTTGGAGCCAGCTCTTCAGTTTGAAACTGGTGGGTGGCTCATTATATTTGATTTTGGCCAGTTCGGCTCGAAATTTAATCCATATTGATCTGGCTCACAATCAAAATAAGTTGACATAAATTAAGTTATGTCATCAGCTTCTTGTTACCTCCCAAAAGAGCCATTGTGGGTGGTGGACAACCCAAGACTTAAATACTGATTTTTGATCCTACACCTAGCCGATGTGGAACTATTTGTCCGTGACATTCTCATCCACCCAATCACGTGATGCCCTAGTCACGGATCGGCTCCACCGAGGATCCCACTGGACCATGGAGAGTTCACACACCTGGCAGATAGTAGTCTGCTCTGATACCACTTGTCACCTCCCAAAAAAGCCCTTAAGAGAAGTGAGCAGCCCATGACTTAAATACTGTTTTTCGACCCTACACCTAGCCGATGTGAGACTATTTGTCCGTGACATTCCGCTTAAAATCAAAACTTAGCATGCTCAAATAGAGATTTTTGAATCCGTGCTAGCTCAAAATCAGCTCAAGGCTCATTATATTTAATTTTATTATAATTTTTATAAATAAAAAAAGTATTTTGAACCGTTTTCAAATTAGCTCGAACTGTTTCATGTATTACTAGAAAAAAATTCGATTCAAAATTGCATCTCATAAATCGCCTAATTAATTTTCGATCGGAATCAAAATTCAAATTTACCGATTAACGATCTTCTAGCTAATTTCACCTCTCTAATTATTGTGTTTGAATTTATAATATATTAGTTTTAAATAAAATTAAAAATTTTAAAAGAGATGATTATCTAAGAAAATAATAATAAATAAAATATATAACCAGTTTTATTAGAAAACATGAGCTCCAAGTAGGCCCTAAGGGTTGAACCAGCGCTGGCTACCTTGACGGGCCAAATCGATCAGAATGCTCGGCCACTTCGGAGTCCTCAAGCAGCAATCTCGTCTTCTCCTCTTTCGTAATCTTTTGTCCCGATTCCAAACCCTAAACCCTAACACAACTGTTCTCTCCCGTCCCATCTCTTCCGATGCGGCCGCCGGCGGTGGCCACGAGGGCACCACCGCTGAATGGACCGATGACATCCTCTACCTCGACGAGACCGGAGGCATCATCTGCTCCGACCGCGGCCTCCGTCCCACCGAGCCCGGCCTCGATTCCCACGTCATGGTCGGTGATCTCCGCAAACCCCTTTCACCGGCCGCCGCCGCCGCTAAGATCGTGGAGATTGCCCGTCGATGGCGTTGGGGACCGGAACTTCACTCTCATCTCGATCGCCTTCCTTTTACGCCATCCCCGAACCACCTCCACCTCGCTCTCTCCCACCTCTCCGATCCCGAGTCATCCCTCTCCTTACTCCGTTGGGCTCGTCGCCAACCCTGGTTTTCTCCTTCGGACGACTCTTACTCCGTTCTTCTTGATCGACTCCATTCTGCCGGCGACACAGACTCCATTCTCTCACTCTTTGATGAGATCGTTTCGGATGCCGATTTGACTGGGGGAAAATCTGCCTTTCCACATGCACTTAATCGCGCGATTCAATATCTCGCCCACGCCGACCGCATGGAGGTGTCTTTCCACTGCTTCAAGAAGCTCTGCGATGTAAACTTTACTGAGTTTACGACACAGACTTACAATTCTCTTATAACCATGTTTCTCAGCAAGGGATTGCCTTATAAGGCATTCGAGATATACGAAGCCCTAGAGGCCAGCGGGTGCGTCCTTGACTCTTCCACATACGACCTCATGATCCCTGCCCTCGCGCGGTCAGGCCGCCTAGATGCTGCTCTCCGCCTCTTTCAGGATTCCAAGTCTCGGAGTGCCNGATTGTATTTTTTTTTTTATTTTAGAGAAATTTACATATTTACCACATGATTCTTATGTATTTGCATATTTAATGTGTTAGGTTTGATGTTTATGATTATGACATTTTGGTGTTGTAAATCTATATGCTTGAAAATGTTATTTCAATTTTGAGAAAGTTAGTGGTAGTGTTGTTGTTATTATGATGCTAAGGATATGTAAATATGAAAGTTTAGGTCTTGAATGTGTGAATATATAGGAATTATGGTATTTATGTAAATGTGCCTTTTTTATGTTTATTTGGTGAGGTGGTAGTAAATTTAGTGGAGGTTTAAATATGAGATGTAAATGAGTCAGGAGTTGGGCAATCTAAATTTAAAGAATATGGGGATTAATTTGACACTATTATTGCCTGCAGGTAGGGCTGTCAAAACGGCTCGTTGTTCTTGACAGCTCGTGTTCGGCTCATTAAAAAGCTCGTGTTCAGCTTGTTCGGTAAGTTAACGAGCCGAAAATGAACAACACGAACAAATATTTGTTCGTTCNTATATATATATAAAATTATAATGAGTAGTATTTTTTATAAAATTAATTAACTACAAGGCTACAATAATTTATAATCAATTAAAATTATTAATTAAGAAAATATAATAAAAAATATTAAATTAGATTCAAATGATGTTTAAATCTTGCTCTATTCCTTAACATTTTATGACTACA
>JXCR01084390.1:544301-560603 GCA_002079205.1 Phalaenopsis hybrid cultivar | reverse complement strand
TGGATGCCGGACTGGGTCTCTGGGATGAGATGAAAGCTGCTGGTTTCAGGCCGAACTTTGGCCTTTATACTATGATGGTTGAATCGCAGGCGAGATCTGGCAGGCTTGATCTTGCGGCCACCCTCTTTGCCGACATGGAGAAGGCTGGGTTTCTCCCTACTCCCTCAACCTACGCTTCCCTTGTTGAAATGCACTCTGCTGCCGGACAGGTTGACCCTGCAATGCGTCTTTACAATTCCATGATCAATACTGGCCTACGACCTGGTTTGAACACCTATACTTCGCTTCTGACTGTTCTGGCTTCCAAGAAACTCCTGGATTTGGCTGCAAAGATCCTACTTGACATGAAGGCAGGTGGTTTCTCAGTTGATGTGAATGCAAGCGATGTGCTGATGATATATATCAAGGAGGGATCTAACGAGCTGGCTTTGAGATGGCTTCGATTTATGGGCTCAGCTGGAATCAGAACAAACAATTTCATCATCCGTCAATTGTTTGAGGCCTGCATGAAGGCAGGTTTATACGAATCAGCTCGTCCACTGCTTCAAACCTATGTAAGCTCTGCTGCCAAGGTTGATCTAATACTCTACACTTCCATTCTCGCCCACTTAGTGAGATGCCAAGATGAGAAGAACGAGAAAGCTATAATGGATATAATGAGCGTGACAAAGCACAAGGCTCACTGGTTCATGTGTGGCCTCTTTACTGGCACAGAGCAGAGGAAGAAGCCTGTGTTATCTTTTGTGAGGGAATTCTTTCATGAAATTGATTATGAGACCGAGGAAAGTGCTGCTAGGTATTTTGTCAATGTTCTTCTTAATTATCTGGTCCTTATGGGTCAAATGAACCGTGCCAGATGTGTTTGGAAGGTGGCTTATGAGAACAAGCTGTTCCCTAAAGCCATAGTTTTTGATCAACACATAGCATGGTCACTGGATGTCAGGAATTTATCAGTTGGGGCTGCTTTGGTGGCTGTTGTGCACACTCTGCACCGGTTTAGGAAGAGAATGCTCTACTATGGTGTTGTGCCCCGGCGGATAAAGCTTGTGACTGGTTCAATGCTCAAGATGGTTGTAGCACAGATGCTTGGATCTGTTGAATCTCCATTTGAAGTTAGCAAGGTTGTCTTGAGGGCGCCTGGGGATTCGATACTAGAATGGTTCAAAAAGCCTATAGTCCAACAATTTTTGTTGAACGAAATACCGTCGAAAGCTGATGTTCTTATGCACAAGCTTAATGTGCTTTTCCCTAGCTCTGCACCGGAGGTTCGGTCACTTTCGCCTCCTAAGCCATTTTCATCCAGGTGAATGATAACTTCAATGTAATAGATAGGGAATTTTTCATACTTCCTACACAATTTCGATGTGTTTACATGTCTAACCCTCAAAGTTTTATATATATTTTTATATTACATTGGTGTCATAAAATACACATGAAAAGGTGTATTTCAGTTTTAAAATGCTTGTAAATCTTTGATGATATATTAAAGATTTGAGAATTATGTATGTAAATATGAAAGTCTAAATGTTAGATATTTAAATACATAAGAATTGTGTGGTATGTATGTAAATCACCCTTTTAGATATTGGTTGAATTTTTATGTTATAATGGAGGAGGTGAGACACCATTTTTAGAAAGATTCAATGTATTTATCCTAGATATTTATTTTCATAAATAAGAATTTTTTAAGCATTTTGGTTTTTGTTCTCAAATTTTCTGTGATTTAGATTAAAAGTGCAACTAATTTCATCTTCCTGAGCAATCCAGTTCTTTATAGTTACATCTCTTTGGTGTTGGCAGTTGGAAGTTTTTCATTGTTAAGAGGTATTTTTGTTTTAAGATTATGTATTAAAATGCAAGTTTCAGTTTTTTTTGCATTGAATTACATACTGTGGCTTTCTAATCATTTGCATTCTTGCATACAAATTTTTTGCACTTATTTTTTCTCAGTTGAGGAACTTTCATCTTTGGACTATACTTTTTAACTCTACTTGGATTGTTCACAACGATGGCATCTTTTCTTTTACCCTTCTTACATCTAAAACTATTTAAGGAAGTGATATTGGTATATATTACTGTTTATTATTTTGATAAGAGTGTTTTTAATCGTTTAAACCTAACCTTGCATAGGGCTTATATTGAACCTAGAACAAAGGGCGACTCAAATGTGAGTTCTAAAGGTCTGTATTGTTAGAGACATCTTTATGTGAGGGGTAGTTTTGTGGAAATTTATAAATTATTTCAGAATCATCTAACTTATCCTAGATTCCAAAATTAAAGTTAACAAAAATTGTAGCAATATGTGTTTGTATCATTAAGCAAAAGTAATCCGTTTAACTTCCCAAATACCATGAATAATTATTGAACTCATAGTTTTCCCTAACCATTCATCATGAGTTGATAAATCAGCAGTCAGTCTTTTTGACATTAGAGGGATGGGAGTATGATAGGATCCGACGTCAAAATCAGTCTTTCCACAGAAATTAGTTCAAACACAATTTTTCTTCGATAATCAAACAAATAAATATAAATACAATGATAAGCACATATAATTCGAGATGCAGGCAATCTCTTCCAATTTTTACAATTCAAGATGTAGGAAATCTCTCCCAAACCTTAAACCTAAGACTCACAACTCAATCTCATGTATAACCCTAACCCTAGACATAACAAACCTACTTATACCCAACAATAATAATAATAAGAGACTAAGTTGCTCTTAGGTGTACAAAAGACAAATTTGCCCTTAGGCTAGACGCTAACGTAAAAATATTCCCCTCCAAATGACTCTTTGTCCTTAAGGTGAGAGACTCTTTGTCCTTAAGGTGAGAAAAATCGAGAGTTTTCCTCTTTCAGAGTTGTCTCTATCTCTTCATTCGTTGCCTCCTTGTCATGCACTATTTGAATTTGTAATTTTTTATCCTTGCAATGGTGTCCTGGGTAAACTTTTTATCGCACCGGAAACGTATCCCCTTGACTTGCTTCTCCCGAATCTCCCTTTCTAAAAGGCACTTGAGTGTTGCTCCAAATTGTGCTCCATTATTTGCATCCCGTTGCAGCCTCCCTCCAGACTTCCTCTGTTTGAGCTTTTGATATCATCTTGGTTGTAATAGTTCGGTACGGCGTTTCATCCGTGTTACTCCTGTTGACTTTCTTCATCTGATTCTTGTTCTCTACCATCTAAGCTAGTTTCATCTTCTTTCTCAATCTTCACGGTCTTAACAGTCGGATTGATGCTCGTATGTTGGGCTTTAGGCCCTTCATGAAATTTCTTTTTAATTTTGCTTCAGAAATCCCCCTCAAACGTGCTGACAATAGCTCAAATCTCTCTCTGTATTACATGACAGTCCCCCTCCTGAGTCAAGACATATAATTGCCTGTGTATTTCTCCTTCCCAAATTGCTCATAAATGTTTTAATAAACAATCATTGAATTCCTTCTACAATTAGATCGAGTATCTAGCATTCCTCCACTGAAATCAGACTAGATATTTCTCTTCCAAACATAACCGTACCGCTATGAGTTTCTCCTCCCATTCTTGCCCATTCACCTCGAAGTGTTGCTCTTCCCGAGACCCACTCATGTGCATCTTCTCCTTCAAAGATCAATATCTTCAACTTCCTAACTATAAAATCTCCACCCCAACTTCCTATTCCTCTGTTGTTTCCCCCCCATATATCAAGGGTAAAACTCCCTCCTTCGATCATATCCATATTCCTTCATTGCTTTTGTCCTTTCTTTTTCATGTTCCCCCATACCTCTTGCATAATCTCTTTTTCATGTTTCAGCTCAACCGCCCTTATCAAAAATCTGTAATCCACCACTCATCAAAGCCCTAGAGGAGGTTCTTAATGGTAGATGCTTTCCTTCTTTTATTCCTTTCGTCTGATCTCTTTCTCTTTCGATTTAGCCAATGAATGTCTGGTCAACCCCTGGGTAGAGTTTGCAAACTGAACTGCCGGTGGGGTCTTGGATTGTATCTCAATAAGCTTTCTCAACTTCTCTTCCAAGCTCTCAAATCAGTTGTCAATGGCAGAAAACCTTTTATCTATCTCAGATTTAAGTTGTTGCACTTTTTCCACCAATTTCTTTTCCAAATCGTCTATTTTTTTGGCTGCTATTACTTTCTGTAAATAAGGCACGCTCGATCCCGAATTTGGTTGCTGACTTCTAGGATCACAATTAGGACATGCCCGATCCTGTCGCAGCCATCCTCGCAAGTTCTGATCGCGATTGTACGCGGAGACGGTGCAAGAGGAGACGTAAGATAGAGTTTCGGGTCTTTGTATGCCGCACTGCCTTCCCAGGTAGCTCTGATCGTGACTATATTAGATGAAGAAAAAATAGGGGAGTTTCAAATCTCTATACGTAGCTTCTAGGTTGGGCTGATTGAGACTGTATGGGAGTAGACATCTCAGAAACAAGAGTGTCGATGGTTTACAGATCTCTATACACTGCTATTTCGTCGATTCCATCGGTCTTCACAGGCGATAGAAGACGCAATTATTTCGTGGCCTTCCTCGTATGCTGAAAGGTGCGAGTTGCGGTTCTCGGTAAGTTGCGATCTCGTCTTGGCTTTGCCTGTATGTCGAGATTAATTCATGTGTTTGAAACTCTGGCTCTCGATGCCCGATCTTTTTTCTTTGATTCCTAGAATTGATTGCTTTGATTTCAATTTGATATGATATGATGTCAAAATTGGCATGCCTTTCCACATAAATTAGGACAAACATGATTTTTCTTCAATAATCAAGCAAATCAATAAGAATTCAAAGATAAGCATCTACAATTCGAGAGGTGGGCGATTTCCCCCGATTTCTACAATTTGAGAGGTAGGAAATCTCTCCTAAACTCTAATCTTAAGACTCACAACTCAATCTCATGCATAACCCTAACTCTAGACATAATAAGCCTATTTATATCATAATAATAATAAAAGATTAAATTGTCCTTAGGCGTACAAAATACAAATTTGCCCTTAGACTAGGCGCCAATGTAACACAATAACATCAATTGAAGATAAGATGAAAGAGAATAGATTTAAATCATTTTGACATGTGCGACAAGGGTGAGAAGATGTTTAGTAGGAAGTAGAAAAGGCAGACCAAATATTATTTGAATTCGAAGTTGTGAAAAAAAAGGGGGCACTTACATACGTACTACTCAATTCCTATTTATTTTTCTATTTTACACCTAAATTTTACTTTTTTATATTTATATCACAAAAATCTCTTTTATCACACAAATAATACGTCATTTTAATTTCTAAAAACTGAAGTACACCTTTTCATCCATAGTTATGGCGTTATGGATGTAAAAACTGAAGTTTAGGTGTTAGATATACAAATACTTGAGAAATTAGTGGTATGTAAATAAATCTCACACCAATAAAAAAAACCGTTAGATAGTTTCGACACCTCATGTATCCTCTATTGGAACCATTGCATATTGACAATCCTTAAACGCATACCAAATAGTTAGGATGAGGCTATTTATGATCCCATGTTGATGATTAGCTATGATGGGTTGTCTTTTTAAATATTTAATTTTTTTTTCATTTTTTTTTTGTCTATTTTAGCTATCACATGTTGATTTTATAAAGCAAAGTATAACATCGATTTCGGCTTTTTATTGAAACTACCCATGTTTCTTTGTATTGTTTATAAAAGATGCTCTTTGCAATCAGGGGAAGCAGATTTTGTGGTTGTGGTTAGGTTTGAATTGTGCCTAAATTCCTGTTGTCAATTTTAGTGTTAGGCTAGATAAAATTATTTAAATATCCCATTTTTGTTTCTTTCTCGGTCTTTATTTCTATTAGACTCAAAAGTTACCTAACTTACAATATAGCTAAAAATGGGGCATTTACGTACATACCACACAATTCTAAAGTATTTAAGAATCTAACATCTAAATTTGCATATTGCATGCATAGCATTCAAACCTTTAATATCTCATAAAAATATCACACTGTCGATCTTTTTAAAAGTGACATTCACATTTTTGTGCCAAGTTTATGATTCCAAAGAGGTATAAAAGTAAATACATAAGATTTGTGTGGCATGTTTGTAAATCCCTCTTTAAAAATATACCGAGTTTGGCTCAATCCTTTCCATGTGTTTTGGGTGGTGTAGGTTGTGGTTATCTGCCCAAAATAGTTATTGAAATGCAACATTTCATAACCAACCACATTTCAGATAAAATAATATACGATGAAAGTACCCAAACCAATTTTATAAAAATAGTTACGAGATTTTTCAAACATCAAAATAGGATAGCTCTTGGGACAAAGTGATAATCTCTCATACATTCAGGGATGACAATTACTCCCAGCCATTAGGTTAAGGACAAATCGACTAAACACTGCAGGGTTAGAAATTTTCACTCTTCAACTCAATTGTTTTACAGAATTTAAAGTATTGTTGATATTGATGACAAATCTGTATCTGACATCGGCCTTTGCGAGCCTCTTCATCGCCTGATTGACATAATCCGCACCGAGGAGTTAAATCTCTGCAGTAATGTTGTTCTCCCCTACAAAAACTATTATGTCCTATTTATCCTTCATTCCACCTATCAGACTCCCTGTAATTGTCTTTCCTTCAGCAATTAATCCAGTTACATAGAGATCAGAGCCTTCTTCTTGAGCTTTCAAGCAAAAGAGCTGAAGTAGTTCTTCTGTTCTAACTTGCCAAATACCAGAGGCAAAACATGAAACTCAAGTTCTTCCGGTATTCTGACCATGACCAGCTTTCCTTTCATGCTTAACAATGCTATCAACAGCATGAGATCGTGTTTCACAGACACCGTGTTGATGATTCCGTCTCCCTGCAACCAGAATGAGAAACAATCCAACAAGGAATTCAGAATTTGTTTGGTAGCAGGTATGATTTAAGTAAATTTGGTTTTAGTTGATTATGTTTGAAAGGTGGAGTAGGAATTGAACATCAAAACTAGTGATTGAAGCCAGAAAGACTGTCAAAACCAATAAAATCAAGACTTTTGTGATGGAAGTAAAACAAAAATTCAAACCATGATTCTTAAACATCACTGTAACCTGCATCTGCAGAGTATCACTACTGACTAGGAAATCATTAGCTCCAACTCCATTGATTGTCTCCTCTTTCTTTTTTGCAGATAAGCTGATGATATTGATCTTCATCTCGATTGCCTTGTCAAATTTTACAGCGATGTTGCTGAGCCCATTGAGTTCGACAATCGAAAGTGCTTCACAGTATCATTGAGCTCCAAGTTTTTCATGTTGCTGTAGACTGATCCCTGCACAGAGCAGCAGTACCACCTTGTCCATCACCAAGTTCTCGGGGAACTTGACCACGAAGTGTCGGTCGACAACCATCTTGTCAGAATAGAGTCCATAGGTTAACGGAGCCATCAGTGTAGATTGAATTGTAGGTGAATATGAATTTGGAGTAGTAGTTCTTTTGTTTTTGGTTGCAATTTTCGTAGAAATAGCAACAACCAACAAAGCAGCCCACATCTATTTTGCCTCCAATTTTGAATTTTCCGACATTGCAACCAGACAATGTTGGCGATTTCATGCCTGCAAGCTGGTCATTCAGTTATTTATTTATTTATTTATTTTTAATTTAATATAAAATATTATTTACGTTGCCTAGCAGTCTTTGTTCTGTGACAAGCATCCCATATATAATTTTGTAAAAAAAAAATTAGTTTATAGTACTCTTTTCATGATGAGGTAAAGTCGTTGAATTTATTTTGAGATTAATATCATATTAAAATTGGTTGTTTTTTTTTTATATATTTCACTCATCTCAAAGTAAATTTAACGATCTTACTGCACATGCAAAACTAATTTTTGCTAATATGGAGAGTATTTTTCATGGCAGATTTGCATAATTTTATGAATTTAGTGCAACAAGACCCACCCACGAGGACAAGGATTGTACACAAAGTACTCTTCAACTCGTTCTTCGTCAGCTGGAGATCCGTATGGCTTGTACCACAATACAGTATTTTGATGGTAACATCATCTTCTCCATTTTTTCTTGTCAAAACATGAAATCAAACAAATTTTAAATGTTCTTCAAATCACCAATATACACACATACATACACACACACACACATACATACATACATACATACATACATACATACATACATACATACATACATACATCTGTATGTTGAGTCCCGAATTGTGAGTGATCTTACACCGCCTAGGTATTGAGCATTTTAGAGGAGGAATGTTTAATGTCCACCTTCAAAGAAAAAGATAACTGACTCATTCGGTGGTCTTTCCCTATCTGGTTTAGTCAGTTGAAATCGGCTGAGCGTGTTTGCAAAGTTGTCTTGCCAGTTTAATCAAATTCCCAAATTCTGCTTTCTCCTAATATATTTAGAATATTCTGATCAAGTCGTGTTTGTGATGCTGACCCGTTCTTTGAACTTGGTCAAATGCTGTGGCTAGGAGTGTAAACGAGCCGAGCACAAGCGAGCAATCCCTCAGTTGCTTATACAAATCCCTCATTTGCCTATATATATTGGCTACAAACTCTTTGTGTCAATAATTGCAATATTAAAAAAATGAGAATTCTTAATATTGATAAATATAATTATATGTTTTTTTTTTGTGTTATGTCACAAAAAGTGTTATATCCCTCTGCCCTTTTTTTTCCTTGATATATTATAGAGTTTTTGTTGTTAAAGTGTTGATTTTATTAGTAGCAAAAATATTGCTCTTCAATGAACTACATATGTTTCCACGGGGTGTTTGATGTCAATTTTTATTTTGATTTTATAAACATATTTATTTGATATATTTCTAGTATATATTTGTTTAAAATAAAATAAAATAATTTTTTTTTTAAAAGAATACTCAAATTTTTAATCTGCATGAAGGATATAGGGTCTTTTCGATCAGAGCTCGAATGGATTGAGTTCTGATTGAAATCGGCTCATGGCTTGTTATGCTTGATTTCGAGCCAGCTCAGCTCGAAATTGAATTGAGCTTGATCGAGCTCGAAATCAAAACTAGCTGGCTCAAATTTGAGTTATTTGGATACGTTGGCATGAAATAGAAACAACGTGGCTCAAATAAAGTTATTTAGATCTGTTTCAGTTAGAAAATAGGCTGGCAACTTATATTATTTGATTTTATTTGCCCATAGCCCAACTTTTACATTTTGATCAAGTTAAAATTCGAATCAATTTTAAAGTGATTAATAATCGTGTTGTTGGTATGTAAATTTCTCAGAGTACTGCAGATAGCTAAAACTAGCATTGCAAACCTTCTGGAGAAATGGAAGGGAGAGAGAACGACGGAGCTGTCTCTCGCCGCCAAACCAAACGCTTTCCAGCGATCCTCCTCCGTCGTCGCCGCCTTCCCTCCAGTTTGTGTCGTTGCCACTATTATCAAACTCTGTTTTAGTTCTTCACGCCAGTTAGCTCTCCTTCCAACGCCTTTATATAAAAGCAGCGTCCTTTAATCTGACGTTCATTAAACATCTAATCCTTAATTAATGTTGAGAAATTAGGGCGAAGAAAAATAAGAATCGACACAAATTCAGAAGAACATACAAAGATTTAACGAGGTTCGGCAAATATGCCTACATCCTTGGGAGCAGAGCGACAACTTCATTTTCAACATTCAGAAAAAAATACAGAATACAAGATTCAACTCTCTTAAAGACCTAAGATTACAAACAGGTATATTTATAATCCTAGAGTAAACCCTACAGTACAATATATAATTCCCAAATTACCCTTGTATCGTATAGCGGGGCTTGACCCAGCACCCCCAACCCACAACGTAACTTCCCGTATAGCGGGGCTTGACAGCTTTGCTTCGTTTCACTTCGTTTCGCTCCGTTCCGCTTTGTTCCAACGTCTGTCCCTATATGGTATATGAGTGATACCATAACAAACCTCCACCTTGACGAATATTCAGCCTCTTAGAAGAAAAGATACCTGTGAGTTACACCTGCACCAATATGGGTTGGGCTACTATGCTTTTGCTGCGCCCACGCTGATCTCAACCCACTAAATTTCAAGGACACATCTCTTCAATTCCAAGAGACATCTCTTCATTCCAAGAGACTCCAAATTCTGGTATTATGAGTCATACCTAACAATTCTCTACCTTGGCGAATATTCAACCCCTTAAGAGAAAATCTCTACCTTGCGAAAATCCAATCCCTTAGGAGAAAAATCTTCACATTGCGAATAATCTGCCATTTAGGAGAAAAATCTCCACCTTGCGAATATCCTGCCCCTTAGGAGAAAATCTACACCTTGCGAATATTCAGCCCCTTAGGAGAAATATATCATGGAGTTTCTTATGCACAAATGTAGGTTGAAGCACTTTTCCTGTCTGCGCCAGCACCTCGGCTAAACTGCTGTCCCGTGAGCGAAACCCTCCGCGAAATACCTCCACGAAAACACTGTTTGCGAATAATCGTGTCTGCTCGCTCGCCAACATCCTATCGAACTCCATATGTCACAAAATCCACGTGTTGCAACTTTTCCTGCGACGAACTTGCAAACTCCGCTGGTCAAACACCACCAAACTCCTATGTTCACAAACTCTCCTATTCGCGGTAACTGTACACAAACTTCTGTTCGCTAACTCCATCTCGCCTAATGCCGCGAAGGTTCATGAACTGTCGCGCATCGAAGTCGCAACGCCGCCTCTACCGCGAACTCCCTGAAGCATAACTTGCTGAACTGCCGAAGCCCTATATCCGAACTGTTTCGCACCTGTTTCTTCCCGCAAGCCCGTCTGCCTTGCGAACAATCCTCAAAATTTTATATTCTTTTGCGCCGTAGCCAAGATTTCCTTTCACCAGCCAAGAAAATTCAGAAAATACTTCCAAATTTTCTTCTCCGCAAGATTCCTTGTTGAGTCAGAAATTGTACTTTGATTCTACCACAAATCCTCCGCAGATTCAGCAAAGAAAATCCTTCGAAGGAAAATAACTTTATTAAGCCTTAATTGGGCCTCCAGTAAAGATCCTACTTAATTAAGCTACCGTGACTCCAACAAAGATCTGCGAAAGGAATATTCTGCAGCTCCGGTAAAGGAAAGAAAATCCCTTTCCAACCAGAATTTCCTTCGAACTTCCTTTTCTGCTTCCGCCAAGATTCAACAAAAGAAATTCAGAAAATCCTCCCAAATTTTCTTCTCCGCAGCCTAGATTCCCTTCCTCCTCTCTCGTGTCCAGCAAAGGAATCAAATTGCCTCCCAACAAAGGAAATTTCATGAGGTAATATTCCTGAAGATTCCCTTCCGATTCCAATTCACCCTTCTATTTCTGCGTTGAATCCCTGGTCGAGCGCAAATTGTCGAACTCCTCGACAAACTCCTCGCCTGGTTTGGTCGTCCCGCTTGCAAAGAATTCCATGTATGTGAATTCGCACATTCCTCGCTGAATCTGTATCGCGACTCCTGCTCACTGAATGTCACGAGTCCCTCGGCTTGGTCGCGATCCTCCCTGCGAAATTGCCACAAAACTCGTCTGTTTGCACCGAACTTTCGAGGATCTTCTTCCTGCGAACTTCGAACTGCGACGAATCGGACGCCCTATCCACCGAACTCTTTGGCCAAAATCTTATTTGTTTATGCGCCGCTAAAATTTTTCTTCTCTACTCTAGAACCTTGCTCTGATACCACTTGTTGAGAAATCAGGACGAAGAAAAACAGTAACAACACAAATTCAGAAGAACGCAAAGAGATTTAACGAGGTTCGACAAAGATGCATACATCCTCGGGAGCAGAGCGACAACTTTCTTTTCATTATTCATAAAAGAATATAGAATACAAGATTCAGCTCTCTCAAAGACCTAGGATTACAAACATGTCTATTTATAATTCTAGAGTAACCCTACAATACAATATGTAATTCACAAATTACCCCTGTACCGTATAGCAGGGCGTTGACTCAGCACTCCCAACCCACATAACGTAACTTCTCGATTTGGATAGATTCATCCGCTTCGTTCAAGCGTCTGTTCTTATATTGTATATGAGTCATACCATAACAATTAAGCATGTGATTATGTATTAAAAATTTTCATTCAACTTAACAACCAACTAAGTACAAGAAAAGCTCAATGTCGTATTTTCTTTCCAAGCAACCTCAGAGGGAATTTTAGCTAACCTAAGAAAGCTTAATTATCTTTTTAACAAGAAGATTAATACGCCACTCAGTAGAAGATAAGGAAGAACATGCTCTCCAAACAGTAGAAGATAAGGAAGAACATGCTCTCCAAACTGTAATAGAATCCATTTCCACCACTATTCCAGACCAACTACAAGAGATAACAATAATAAAAGCAGCAATAACAACATCGGCTTTAGCTTGTAGTAGGAGAAATAGCAAATGCAGGAGTAGCAAACAACAATACATTGAAAGCC
This sequence comes from Phalaenopsis hybrid cultivar, assembly GCA_002079205.1. Taxonomy (NCBI): domain Eukaryota; kingdom Viridiplantae; phylum Streptophyta; class Magnoliopsida; order Asparagales; family Orchidaceae; genus Phalaenopsis; species Phalaenopsis hybrid cultivar. The sequence goes on along the minus strand of JXCR01084390.1, from coordinate 548,210 downwards.
ATATGATTCCTGAATATGCAATCAAAACTAGCTTCCTTAGAAGTAAAACCCCCTTCAATATTTACGTTATGCCAATTAGCTGTTGGCCTTTTTCCAAAAAAAATAACCGAGGAACTCGAGAAACAGAATGAACATTGTTATAACCAGTTAAGAAACTTTGAGGTAAGCTGCCCAAAAACTTGCTCTTAACTTTAGTAAATTTGAAAATTTTGAGGAAGTGACCGATCATGATACAAAAAGTTGCATTAAAGGAGTCTCTCGCACCATTATGCTTACTATTATTTCTAGCCAACCAAATAAACCAACAAACAATAATAAAAAGAATTTGATGCAAGGTGTCAGAAATCTATGCCGATCATTAAATCATTCAAGCATAAAGCAACAGCCAACCGAACAAAAGGATAGAAAAATCTAATAAAGTAGCACAGTGATTGCAAACCTCCGTGGATATTCAAAAGATGGAAATATCAAGCGTCGTTTCCTTCGATCGGAATACTGAGCCAACCGAACGGGAGGACAGCCGAACGAAAAAATTTAAGGAGCCCAATCCAAGTAACAATCATTCATGATCAATTTCTCTCAGCCGATCATGAAGCTTCTCACAAAATAGCCAAAGAGCCCCACATAATATCTCTCTGACCCTTTGAGAAGGCTCATTGTCGAAGAAGGGTTGTTCATCAGATTACGATCGCTCACCATCTGAGAAGGCTCCTTGTCCAATGAGGGCTGCTCGTTAGAAGACATGTAATAGGAAGTAAAAAGACATACCTAATATTACTTGATTTACAAGTCGTGAAAAAAAGGGGTCACTTAAATACACAACACTCAATTCCTACGTATTTACCCATCTTAAAATTAATTTTTACTTTTTTTTTTTATTTTTATATCATTCAAATCTCTTATATCACATAAATAATATCCATCATTTTAACTTTTTAAACACTTTTGCCTCCATATTTAAGGTGTTATACATGTAAAAAATTGAGGTTTGGGTGTTAGATATGCAAATACTTGGGAGTTTAGTGGTATGCATGCAAATCTTCCAAACAATCCATTAGATAGTGTTTATACCTCATGTAAGCCTCTGTAGGAACTATTGCATATTGAGTATCTGTAAACTCATACCAAATAATTAGGGTGAGGCTAGATCTATAATACCCTTCTCATTTTTTTGTCTATTTTATTTATCAGCATATCACTTGTTGACTTCATAAAGCAGAGCAATTCATATCTAATCTATTTAAAAATGGGGCATTTAAGCACAGACCTCACAGTTCTTTTGCAAAGGTTTATGATACCAAAGTGCTATAAAAGTAACTACATGAGATTTGTGAGGTATGTATGTAAATCCCCCTTTATAAACATGAAGAAGTTGGGGCTCAAACCTTTGCATGCGTTTTGGGTGATGTGAGTTGTGGTTTTCTACCCAAAATAGTTATTAAAATGTAACATTTCATAAAAATAACATACGATCACAAACCAAGTTTATAAAAATAAACATGAGATTGTTCAAACATCAAAAAAGATAGCTTTAGGGACAAGTGACCATGCCTCATCCCTTCTGGGATGGCAATTACTCCTAGACATTAGATTAAGGACAAACTGACTAAGCACTGCGATGGTAGAAATCCTCACTCTTCAACCCAATTGCTCAACTGAATACAAAGTATTGCCAATATCAATGACGAATCTGTATCTGACATCGGCCTTTGCGAGCCTCTTCATAGCCTCATTGACATAATCCGCGCCAATGAGTTCAATCTCTGCAGTAATGTTGTGCTCCCCTGCAAAATCTATCATCTCTTGTGTGTCCTTCATTCCACCTATCAAACTCCCTGTAATTGTCTTCCCACCTACAATTAATCCAGTTACATAAACATCAGAGCCCTTATTCATGATCTTTCAAACAAAATAGCTGAAGTTCTATTATATAACTCACCAAATAGCAGAGGCGCAACATGAAACTCCAATGGATGCTCTGGTGCTCCTACCATGACAAGCTTCCCCTTTGTCTTCAACAATGCTATCAATGGCACGAGATTGTGCTTTGCAGACACCGTGTTAATGATTCCATCCATTGTTCCTATTGCTCCCTGCAACCAGAGTCAGAAACAATGCAAGGAATTCAATGGTTGTTTGGTAGGATGCATGATTTATCTAAATTTGGTTAATTGTTTTGAAGGGTGGAACATCAAGACTCAAATAGAGTAGAAATTGAACATCCAAACTTTCAAATCATGATTCTAAAACATCACTACAACCTGCATGTGTTGAGGATCACTGCTGATGAGGAAATCATCAGCTCCAAGCTGCTTGATGGCTTCTTCTCTTTTTTTCATAGATGAACTGATGACTGTGACCTTCATCCCAAATGCCTTGCCAAATTTGACAGCAATGTGGCCGAGCCCACCAAGTCCGACAACTCCGAGGTGCTTCCCAGCCTCATTGAGCCCCAAGCTCTTCATTGAACTGTAGACTGTGATCCCTGCACAGAGTAGTGGTGCCACCTTGTCCATCGCCAAGTTCTCGGGCAACTTGACTACAAAATGTTGATTGACAACTATCTTATCAGAATAACCTCCATAAGTGATGGTGCCATCAATATCGATTGAATTGTACGTGAGTATGAGTTTGGAGCAGTAGTTCTCTTGATTTTGGATGCAATTCTCACACGAATGACAGGAACCAACCAAGCATCCCACACCAACTTTGTCTCCAATTTTGAACTTTCCGACGTTGTTGCCGACTTCGGTGACCAGGCCTACAATTTCATGCCTGCAAGTGATCATGCAATTTTGATTTTTGATTTGATGGAGGAAATGCTATCTAACATTGCCTAACATAGTTTTTTGGTGTGCAAAAATCCCATATTTTGATTATGACAAGTTAAAAGTCATTGAATTTTTTTTTGAATTGTGTATGATATTAAAATTGATTGTTTTTCTTTTTTTTTTTATATATATTTTGCTCATCTTAATGTTAATCTAGCCATGTTACTGCAAATTCAGAACTAATTTTTTAAAATATGAAAAAGTACTTTTCATGGCAGATTTGGTGAACTTTGTGAATAGAACAATACCCTGGAAGAGAAGGATACACAGTATTCTTCCACTCGTTCTTGACTTGATGGAGATCTGAGTGGCATATACCACAATATAATATTTTTATGGTAACATCATCTTCTCCATTTTTCCTGTCGAACCATGTTATCAAATAAGTCTTAATAGTTTCTTCAAATCACATAAAGATAATGGAATATTCAATTGTCAATGATCTCACACCACTTAGTTAATGACATATAAGAGGAGTAGGAAAACATAAAACAATAATAAAGAAGGAAAAGTATGTTATCTCTCAAGATTAAAGTTGAAATAGAAAATTTCTAGTGAGAAGATGTAATGCCCACCATTAAAGAAAATATCTCTCCTACCCATTTGATGGCTTCCTATATTTATAAGTTTACATAAATGACTACCCAAAAAGAAAAAAAAAAGTTGATATATTGACAATGATGTAAGTAGATGCATTTTTTGGCTATGGGGCAAGTTCATGAAGTCGCCCTGACGTGTCGAGTTAGCCCTCCAAACTAATTTCTCGTACTAATTCCACAAGCTTTGTTGAGTTGGTATTTATGTTTTATATGGTTAAGTCAGTCGAAGTCGACTGAACAAGTTTACTGAATTGTCCTGCTAAATTAGTAGAATTGTTGAATGGTATTTTCTTTGAATATGTTTAGAATTTTCTAACTTATATGCTTGTTGCTTGCACATGTTTTGAAGTTTTTCAAAGGGTATTTGTGTATGTGTGCATGTATTATAATTTTTCATGAGAAAACTTTGCTTTCATGATTGTGCTTTTTTATTGGTCAAAGTTAGGAGAAAATTGAGGATCTATTGATACTTTCATTTG
>JXCR01084390.1:519285-542793 GCA_002079205.1 Phalaenopsis hybrid cultivar | reverse complement strand
TTTTTTTTTTTTTTTTTTTTTTTTTTTTTGGTTCATTTTCTTACTTGTTTATTGTATAAGAATTTTAGTTATTGAATCATATGACAAAATATTGGATGAAAAAGTAACAAAAATTGGTTATAGCTATAAAAATACATCATAAAGACTTGTAACACCCCTATTAAAATATAAACGAGCATGTCCTTGAGACTTGGACCATCATTCTCGTATAATTAGGGAGCTCTTCACTCTTGACTTTTCTCATATAGAAAGAGCTTGGGGATGGCCCAGTTCATTATTTATAATATATTAAATGGTTCGAGGAGCTCGGGGATGCCCCAGTTCGCCCTACAAAGCAAGTCTATGCTTGTAATTTTATTTATTTTTCTATTATCTATCTATTTTTTTCTCACTCAATGTCTCTATCACTCAGATCCTTAAGCATGCCTCACAAAACAAATTTGAATTAAACATCCTAAAATGAACAGTGAGTGTGAAGCATGCTACCAATAATAAGGGAAGCAACATCAACGAGAAGAAATACAACTCAGAGACACAACTAGCAGGGAGCTCATTAATGAGTTCATGCAATAATAAATCTAAAACCAGAAACACTGTTTACGTCGTCTTCTTAGAATCTTCGGCTAAGAAGCGCGTACCACAAAACGAATGACCGACTGTCTGACTCCCAATAGTTGAAACAAAACGACCGAGCATGGACCACCGACTGTGACTGTGCGTTGCTCAACCAATTCTGAGTGGCAAACACATCATCCAACAAAAAAAATGGAGTGTTACTTCACAACTTATCTAGTGCTATGACACAAATTTCTCTAATGTTGTGTCTGGTTTAACTGACACTCAGGAAACTCGGTTCCGAGTGAGAGATCAAGAGGTTAACAAGAAAAGATTCTTCTCTAGGGCAAGCAAACAAAAATTCCCCTCCGAAGCGAGTAAAAAAAAATTCTCAATGATACGAGCAACTAAAAGACTCCCCTCTAGGACAAACAAATAAAAAACTCCCCTTTGGGGAGAGTAAAAAAAAATCCCCTCCAGGGCGAGCAAAAAAAAAAAAAAAAAGGGACTCCTTTGTTGGATGAGCAAAAAAAAATCTCATTCACTCTAAAAAAAAAAAAAAATCCCCTCCAAGGGTAACAAACAGAAAACATCCCTCCGATACAAGCAAAAAAAAATCCACTCTATGGCGAGAAAACAAAAAACTCTTTTACGAAGGTGAGCAAACAAAAAACTTTAGAATGAGCAAGCAAACGACGGTCCAACCTATGAAATGGGATGTAAGAAGACTAAGACTCAAGTTAGATGATATCACGACCAATGATTTTCTTAGGAGTCGGGTCTCCAATCAACACAGGAAACCAAATCAAAGCAAGTGAATACCTCAACACAACATGGACCAATGAATCAGTTAGGAGAAAATTCTTCTGAGATGATGAGATAGCTCAAAAGATGAGAGAAGGGAGCGCATTGCACTCCGTTTCTAAATAGAGAGTATTATCAGTGATTTATGTAATCATGTTTTTTTTTACTTTGAAAATTTTCTTGTTTTTATCACACCAATCACGATTAAGGAACAAGAAGATAGAATAATTCAATATGTACACTCAAAAAAGGTCTGCACGAATCTTGAGACAATCTAACCATCAAGATAAAAAAATAAAGAACAAAAAGGTGTCAAAAATTGATTATGAATATAAAAGACCCATAAAGACATGTAACTCATCTATTAAAAGTAAGGACCATAAAAAAACATTCGAAAGATATGTAACTCCCATATTAAAACGAGGATCATATAAATGCACCATAAAGATCTCTAACACACCTATTAAAGTATGGACAAGTATATAATTTTAGACTTGGTCCCTCATTATTCTATAAGTAGTGAGCCCATTGCATGTAAAAAGAGGGGCTCTTCTCTCTTGACTTTTCTCATGTGTAGAGAACTCTTCTCCTTTCTCAATATAATCGTTGTTTTTAATGTAAAGGTGGGTCAAAGAGCCCATGAATATCTCAGTTTGCTCCTACGAGGCAAGTCTATCCATGTTAATTTATTTCTTTTCTTTTCTTTGTCTCTTTCTTTTTCTCCATCAAGGTCCCTACCTCTTCGATGATTGGGAATATCTCATAAGACAAATTTGGGTTCAAAAATATGCGCGCGCGTGTGTGTATCTATCTCTGTGTGTAATTATAACTTTTAGTACGATCTTAAATTTTAAAATTTATAAAATTGTTGATAAGAAAATAAAATTAGAACAAATGAAGAGAACTATTTCTTTTTCTACACAGATGAGATGGTGATTCGGTGATTCGGCATTTTCTCCTGCATTGGAAGGTCGTATGCTCGAAGGACAACAACCCAAATCTCTCTCTCTCTCTCTCCCCCCTGATTATTTCTCTTCTTACAAAAATTGTCATTACAGTCTTCAACTTCAAATAAGAAATATTCCATTCCTTTTAATATAATTAGAATTAATATGATATCTTATTTATGAAAATAAAATCATTTTATCATTAAATGAAAAAAAAATTGTTTTCAATAGATAAATCTAATAGCATGAAAATATAATTTGATTTCTAATGACTTTTTTTCAAATGGATTGGATAAGGTAAAGTATGATTTTTTATAATGATACTTTGCATGATCTAAATTTTTTAATTAGTGAAATATATTATCCTTATTATTTTTTCTATTAAATGTTTTTTTAAATTGATTATTATAAAAGTTAAAATTAGCTTCCCATATAATTCTTCAATTATAGATCACATTTTAAGTCTACGATCATGAGTTTGAAGACAATAATTGAAAATAGAAGCAAAATTAAACATGACAATTGGCCGGTCCAAGGAAAATGACATTTTTTTTAAGATTGAAATTGCCATTTTTAAGGGGCATTTACATATATAACCCCCAATTCTTATGTACATACATATCTAAAACCTAAATTTTAATTTTTTTATTTATTTTTATACCATCCAAATCATTCATATTACGTGAATACGATCACTATTTTAATTTTTAAAAAGTAAAATACAGCCTTTTCTTATGCATATGTTAGACATTGAGGTGTTAGAATGTAAATGCATAGGATTTGTGTGATATGTATATAAATCTTCCTTTTTTCTACACTAATTGAGACTAGTTGTAGATAGGGTTGTACATGAACCAATACACTTGATGAGCGACTCAAGCTATACTCGATTAATTTCCGATCATGCTTGCTCAAATTAGTAAATAAACAAGTTTGAATATTTTTTAAAAACTCGGAGCTTAAATGAACCAAATTTGGACATCGTTCACCTGACTTGTCAATGTTCAAGAACAGACTTGTTTGTTGCTCAAAAAGACAACAAGTAACTTGTTAAATGTTTTATGCATATATGCCACATTTTTTAAAAATTTTTTGATTAAGTAGAATTTATGTAATAATATATATAATAGTAATATATTATAATTTAATATAAATAAACACAAATTTAATACAATTTTATTATTATTTTATTTCAATGAACTAGTTTGATAATACTTATTTATATTATTTGATTTTAAAAAAACTTGCAATTTATATATTATTTTATTTACTTAATATTAACTAGTTCTATTCAATTATTTATTTATTTTTATTCGTAAAATCATTTGCTAATAAGATTATATAAAAAATCAATTGCTCAATTAAAATTTTAGCATGTTTATTATGTTAAATATAAAAAATCACGTGCAGATCAAATGTTTAGTTTTATATGAAAAGTTAAATACTCATTTAAACTACATTTTTTTAATTAATATAATCAAATCAAGTACATATCAAGCATGAACATTCAAAATTTTTAAAAAGCCAAGAATAATAATATCTTTGAAGCTCGTCTCAAGCTTGAACTGAACATGAACAACTTATGATTCAATCAATCAAAGTTCAAATCATGGTATACTCGACTCAACTAGGCTGAATTATAGGAAAAAATATTGTGCGCGGCTGTCCGCACATCCGGACCATGTGGTCATGTTGTCATGTATTGCACAACGGCCCATCTGAACCGTCATCTAGACATACGATCATCACACATATTATTTTCTCCAATTAAAAACCGAGTTGTGGGTAGAATTTTATGTACTTATAATATCACTTTACTGAATTATAATTTTATAATTCAAACAGAGGCTGGTCTCAATTAACCAGAAATGACCACCCAGTTAGTTAATTGGTCCGATTTTGATGAAATACCAGGTTATAGTATTAACAAAATTTGGCATTTCAGTTCAGATTAAATTACTATAAATAAAATATTTTTAATTTAAAATAGTAAAATAATAAAAATATCATGATGCAAAAATATGATTTAGAATCAAATTTAAAATATTAAACAGTTCAAAGTTAAATTCATAAAAATATTATTATTGCATCATTTAAATCAAATTAATAATTTTAACTGATATTTTGACACACGACGAACCTCTACTAGCTCTATGATCAAACATATATAGAAGAGGATATCAAATCACGGGCCATCAGTACGAAGTCTATCCATGATCTCCTAGTGAAAAGACGACGGTTTGGATGTCATGTAATGGCTCATAAATGGTCATGAGCGTACGCCAACCATTCGACATTGATCCTTTGTCTATCCCGAGGACCACCATCTGGACGAACAAAGTGGACTGGTTTAAGGAGCACGTCTTGACTCCTATGAAAGCCACATGTGGGGATTTCACAATTGAAGTTGTATTGGTAAGTCCAGGGCAGACCTAGGTTGGGTCCGGGGGCTAACTGCGCTTATGTTGCCCTTATCACTTCAGCTCTTCCACAAACTGACAACAAAATCCTAGCGGAGCACAAAGGCAATGTGGCGGTTAGGAAGATGGAAATTAGGATGAAGGATGTAAGCGCCTACGGAAAAGAGGAGATCACGGCCATGGAGACGACTGACAGTGTGGTGATGTGATTTATGGAGGAGCCGGTGGACGACTTACTTGCGTTAGTTACGTGATTAATTGTGAATTACTTACACCATCAAACAATGCTCTCGTTTGATGGGATTAATAGATTTAATACTTTCACTTAAAGAATGAATGACTACTACATGAGTACATCTAATGAATCTATTGTTAAATTTCTTTTCTCCTAGTGTTAATAATGCATGGGAAAGAATTGGGAAATGGTCATTAAAAAAAAAAAGGAAGATTTACTTGCATACCACTCAATTCAAATGTATTTACATATCTAACACCTATACTTCAATTTTTACTTACAGACCACCTTATTCATATATGGGATGGTGTATTTCATATTTTAAGAATTAAAAATATTGTTATTTTTTATGTGATATGAAAAATTTCAGTGATATAAATGTGATAGATATGTAAATACATAAAATTTGGGTGATATGAAATGTATTATCATTTCGTAGCCATAATGATTCATCTAAATAAATTAATCAATAATTTTTTTTGAAACTATTTCATTTTCTTATGAATCATAATGAAGAAGTGAAAAAAGTTTACCCCTCCTAAAAAAATATGTTCGTTCCACCCCTGGGTATGTCACAGGTCATCTCAATGAGACAATCTATCATTCAGTCTTTGTGGACCCATTGGTTAAGAGAATTTGTGGCCCACGCCTGGCAATGTAGATTAAATCATGCAATCCTTTAATGATCCGTTAGTTGTAGAGTCGGTCAACCGAGTCCATTTTCGCTATCGCCAGCCCACGATAGCCAATTATTTATGTACATTCAATTTCCCAATTCTCTGGTTCCTTCGATAAGAAATTGCAAGAGACTGAGAGAATGAAAGATATCAATATTTCATACAGTCCAATCTTCACATACTCTTGTATGGGCACACAATTGATAGGAAGCTTGATAATTCTCTGTATGTTCTGAGCGTCCTCAAAAGAAAGCCTTTATTGAGTTCAGACTTTTTCAGAGCCTGCAGGTTGTAGCTCTCACACAGGGAGTGGTCTTTCGACTCACTGTTGGGCTTGGATTGTCATTCTCTTGGAGGCCATAATAACTCTTCGACAAGGAGTATTTACTCGAGCCTCGGAGCGAGTGTAAGCCTGCTCTTCACCCTACGAGCTTTGGCTCTCCCATAGAAGGCAGTCACATGAACTAACAATTTTTATAGGTATCATCCTCCTTGCCCAAGTTCGATCTTTTCAGGCATGATAAGATGTCATTACAAAAAATGGTCTTTAAGAACTAAATTAATAAATAGAAATAAAATGAACTATATTTAATAACTTTCTTGTATCGGTAATGTTGTCGGCATTGCACTTCTATTGCAGTTTCTTTCCGCCAGAGAATAACTATTTGTTCACATACGCAAACATTTTTATTTCCTTATTTGTCTTGTAAGAGCATCTTGTAGAGGTTGTTGACTCCTTCATAGTAACTTTTGTTGGAAGAAAGTTTTTGTCATCATCGTCGGTTTAAAGTTTCTTCAATTTTCTAATTTATCTGATGTACAAACTCACTTTCAAGAGGAAAAAGGCTCCAGAGGTGAAAGTATTAGAGGTTGTTCGTCATAAAAGTAGAGAGAAACTGATCCAAAGAGGAAGGGATATGAGTGGAAAGTAAAAGAGACTCTCTTATAGTTTATCATTTATGCTTCAACCAGAAATCATCCAATAAGTCAAAAAATCACTAATTGTCCATATAAGAGCAACTTTTTATTTTATAGTGATATCATACATCAGCACATATGTTTCTCATAATATTTGAAGCTCGTCAATCAGATGTTGTAAGTAGACCTCAATTTTTTTCCTTTGGGCTATGTGGACTTGATATGATAAATATCAGAAATAAGAACGACGTAGTCATGCACACATCAGGGAACAAATTATATGATGTAATAATCACTGGTCAGCATGGGTAATATTTCGTGGCGTGCCTATACGAGGTGAACTCATCTCCACATAAACTAATCATAACAATGTGTGGTTCAACAGCAAAGCCCAGATAACTGTAGTAAAAATGTCTTCATGCTTAACCACGTGACGGGTGAGTCATAGAATTAACATCAAGAGTTTCAACATTGTGTCATGTAATATGAGAAGCTGTAAACATAAAAGCAAACTGTCTGTGTGAGTGAAAAGTAAAAGAGCACTTATATGGAATAGTTTTTTTAATTTTTTTCTCTTTCACCCTCTTTGTTTGAGGAATGTCGGTCAAGCTTGGTGGAGCAAGATCATCGTGGAAGCGCTAGAGCAAACAAAGTCGAAGGAAGAAGGAAGAAATGAGTTGTCGGGCGAGATCTGTATTTTAGGACATTTGCGCTGAATTTCTATTGGATTTGCATCAGCTCAAGGTCGACGCTATTAAGTGAATTTGTTGCATTGGTCAATCTGACGCAATGTCAATGCAATTCTCATCAACTAACTAACGTGTATGTTTGCTTCAAGTCTGGTGCTAATACTCTCATCGAAAAATTTTTGATGTAAATTTTGACCCTATTAAAAACTTTTCTGTAGTGTATAAAAATTATAATAAAAAATTTATTCAAATATTAGCATGTTTTTATTTATAAAATTATTTGTTAATGACTTCATATGAAAAGTCAATGTTCTTTAAAATAATTATCGGTTCCATATAAGAGCAACTTTTGATTTTATAGTGATATCATACATCAACACATATATTTCCCATAATATTTGAAGCTCGTCAATCAGATGTTGTAAGTAGACCTCAATTTTTTTCCTTTGGGTTATGTGGACTTGATATGATAAATATCAGAAATAAGAACGACGTAGTCATGCACACATCAGAGAGCAAATTATATGATGTAATAATCACTGGTCAGCATGGGTAATATTTCGTGGCGTGCCTATACGAGGTGAACTCATCTCCACATAAACTAATCATAACAATGTGTGGTTCAACAGCAAAGCCCAGATAACTGTAGTAAAAATGTCTTCATGCTTAACCACGTGACGGGTGAGTCATAGAATTAACATCAAGAGTTTCAACATTGTGTCATGTAATATGAGAAGCTGTAAACATAAAAGCAAACTGTCTGTGTGAGTGAAAAGTAAAAGAGCACTTATATGGAATAGTTTTTTTAATTTTTTTCTCTTTCACCCTCTTTGTTTGAGGAATGTCGGTCAAGCTTGGTGGAGCAAGATCATCGTGGAAGCGCTAGAGCAAACAAAGTCGAAGGAAGAAGGAAGAAATGAGTTGTCGGGCGAGATCTGTATTTTAGGACATTTGCGCTGAATTTCTATTGGATTTGCATCAGCTCAAGGTCGACGCTATTAAGTGAATTTGTTGCATTGGTCAATCTGACGCAATGTCAATGCAATTCTCATCAACTAACTAACGTGTATGTTTGCTTCAAGTCTGGTGCTAATACTCTCATCGAAAAATTTTTGATGTAAATTTTGACCCTATTAAAAACTTTTCTGTAGTATAAAAATTATAATTAAAAATTTATTCAAATATTAGCATGTTTTTATTTATAAAATTATTTGTTAATGACTTCATATGAAAAGTCAATGTTCTTTAAAATAATTATCGGTTTTAATAGTTTATTAAAATATTCATTCAGTTAATATAAATATATTAAATGTTAATTAAATATAATCATTAAAAATAAAAAAAAAAATCAAATAAAAATAAATATGTAAAAATTTGGCTCGAGCTAGAGACGAAAATCAAGCCAAGTCCATTACTCGGCCTATTAGAGACTGATCGGTGATGCGTGTTGCCGATCTTATTTCCCTTTTATCCACTCTTTCTCTCTCCGAATCAGGCCGAGGTGAAGGGAATTAAATCCAAAACCAGCAACCACCCCTGGTATTCTTCACAAATTAATCGGAAAACCTGGAGCTGGTAGTTGGATTCTTGAGTTTTCCGCCCTCATCTGCGATCTTATAAAGTGTGTTTCAACTGTTTCTTCCCTCGATTTCACCCAGAAATCATTCAGTGAATCTAAGGATAGCTCGATCAGAGACGAATGGAATCAAGGCGCTAAGAATCTGCAGTACTTTGCTTCGATCTTTCTTCTCGAGACTCATTATGAGGTATTTTCTCTATCTCTGACTCGTTATCAGTTTTCCTTCGAGCTTTATGGTGAATGTTGTTCCTTGTTGATCTGCGAGTTTTTGTTTCCACTTCCAATCTATATTGATTTCCCAGTTACTTTTTGTTACAGATTAGTGTTGCCTCTCATTTGCTTTTTTCTTGATGGACAAGTAACATGCCCTAGTCCAAGCGGACAAAGAATAGTTTGCTCTGCTAAACTGAAGTTGATTTGTCATTATTTATTAATGTGTGTGTAAACATAAGAATGTGTCTGCATGAAATTCAAACTAGATGGGTCTAGAGCAGCGACTGAGAAAATAGCATACCGAACGGTCGATAGAAGATGTCGAAAGGAAGCCCTCAAGATGTTCATCGGCCTTTAACAATCGATGGGGAGCACTCGAACAAAAAACTGTTAGCCGATCGTCAATTTTTATCGATCGAATAGGTGCCGGGCTTTATTATATATATGCAAATAATCTTGTAAATTACCAATACCCATCTGAAATGTTAACCTATAAATAGGGTCTGTATTATGGATAAATGACACCTTTTGCTTATCCACTACTGCTCCTTCACTCCTTCATTGCCTCATAATAGAATGTTTCATTCATTGGGCGTGTTTTCCGGACAATCTCAGATTCAACANGCGTGTTTTTCGGACAATCTCGGATTCAACATCCTTTAAGGTGCGATGAGCGTGGAAACATTCATTCAACAAGAAGAGTAACCCAACAACACCACTAAGGAGAGTCTAGCCAGGGGAAAGAAGGGGAAGTAGCATTTACCCGAGAGTTCATGAAAGAATTTGTTAGCAAGGGTCGCAAGACTTAAGAACCAAGATCACCAACCAGATGTCGGGACAGTTCGCTAAGGTCCTTAGGGCGGTCACTGCTCTAGCAGCCCGTCTTGTTTCAGTTGGAGAGCCAGCACGGCTAGGAACACATAACCATCATCAAGGAGAACTATCGATCAATAATGGAAAAAGGGGATCCACCCGCAAGAAAAGCCTGATGACGGACTGTACCAGAATAGCGTCAGATTCACCCCTTTAGGGAAAGAAACCGACTAATGCGGACCGAGGGACAAAAAAGTGGAAAAGGAAAATGGACGGGAGCTCTAAAAGGCAAAGTATAGGACCCTTACGTGTATATAAATATACACACACACACACACACTGACACACACCACACACACCACACACACACACACACACATAAACTAGCGAGTTACCTAAGAAGTCGAAATGCCCTCGACGCAACTGATAGACGGGATTACACGTCAAGTAATCATGACGAAAATTTGAAAAATATTTTATTTTATTTTATTTCATGTTTTTTTGAATAAAAGAGGGGGACGTCATGCCAAAAACCTCGGCTACATTTGCGTAAGGAAAAATCGAACTGGACGGTTATTCTCGGCTTCGCTCGAGACAAAACCTCAATGGCGAAGCTATTCGAACATGAACTCACTGCCCAACCTAAAATGGTCATTCTGACTATCCCTAAGTTGAACGGCGAGGGTCTCTCTAACGACCAATAGTTCCGAGCATAAGTGGGTAACATCCCATCTGCTAGCAAGCATCTACCCCCGGAAGTCCGCAAGCTTCTCGCTCAACCTTACAATTTCTCTCTCCACTTGCTTGACCCTCTTAGGGGCCTCGAGAACCCTTCCGTCACCTTCTCTTTGGGGGTTTTCCATGAAGCGGAGGAAGCATTCCTCCATCTCGGCGAGGCGGCAGAGTATGAAGTTCGACGACACACGACGCCCTCGCAACTCCACGGAGGGCCAGATGGTTGTTGCCTTGAGCTCCAACACCTGGACCTTTGGCATCCCGCTCGACATCTTGCTCCGACACACTAAGCCCCGCCATGTCTCCTCTTGCAACGACCTGTGTCGCACTCGACCCCTGGATCACAACTTGGTTCGTCGCCGCCACGTCATCTTCGACACCCACGTCAATATATGTCGATAAAGAATTGACAATCAAGACATCAGTCGAGTGTCCCACTAGAGGGTCCTCCAAACGACCTCTTACTTGTCCTACCTCTTCTGATGACGGCCCGCTATAAGACCAAAAGAAATAGATTGTGTCTCGCGATTGTCAGCTTCGTGTTTTGACACGACTCTCTTTCTGCTCACTCCTTCCACAGATGCCTCACCCAACTGCTTTCGCTTCACATCTAACTTACGAGTTTGCACCCACATGTCACTCATTGCCTTGAGGAGCATGCTTTTATCGGTAGGTGGGATTCATTCGCCAGACATCATGAAAAACAAGTAAAGAGGAAGGCATGGGACAAAGGAATCTAAAGGAACTGAAGTGATGTAGGCTTCCCTTGCCCCAAAGCTTATTTATAATGGTCTGAGCCCAGAAATTCAGGGAAATCCATAATTGCGCAACAATATCGTTTATTTATTTATTCATTTGTATACGTTATCAAAAAAATTCTATTGTCATCACACGCTAGACAACTTCTTAGGAGCAAGAGAATCGGAGAATTAAGTATGTACACATAAGAATGTTTCTGCACGAATCTCAAAGCAGATGGTGACCTGAGAAGGAAGTACGACCGATCGGGCATAAAATAGACGATTGTTTCTAGATGAGCGGAGATAGAGAAAATACATTACTGAACAATCGATGGAAGATGTCAAAAGGAAGCCCCCCAAGACGGTCATCAACCTTTAGAATGATCGATGGGGAGCATTCATTCGGACCATGAATCGATCGAACCACGACTTGTCAGACGATTGGCAATCCTTATAGATCAAATAGGTATCGAGCTTGATTATATGCAAATAATCTTATAAATTACCAAAAAAAGCTCCTGAAAGGTTAATGGTTAGGGAGCTAGTATTTATTTTTGTAATATTGAGACCTAGGTCTATAAATAAGGGTCCATATTATGGATAAAGGACACGTTTTGCTTGTCTACTACTTCTCCTTCTCTCTCTCTCTCTCTCTCTCTCTCTCTCTCTTTCTCTCTCTCTCTCTTAATTGTCACTTAATAGAACATTGTATTCCTTAGGCGTTTTTCCCGGACAATCTCAGATTCAACAGTGTGTATTCAAGTTCCACTTATTGGTAGTAACTTTATGATGTTTTTTAACATATACAGACTATTTTTTTGCAGATTCTATAAATTCAGATTTAGTAAATTTTGGTAGGATTAACACTTGCTATATCTTGATGAATTGTTTGGCTGTTTGTTTTATTATTTAAGCTTTTTGTGATGGGTAAATCTTTAAATCCGTTAATCCTGTGAGGGGTGAAAATTAATAAATTTTGGATTCAGTGGGGACGGAAATAAGAAATTTAAAACGATTTTGGAGCTGATTGGCTATAAATGGTATTTAATAAATTTTGTAAATCCAAATTTAGTAAATCTTCAGATGATTTAAACTCTAAGATCATTTGAAATGTTAACCATCAAATCTTGTTAAATCTAAATAAATTGTTTGGTTGCTTATTTCAAGATTTAAGATTTGTTTGAGGGGTAATCCTTAAATCCTTTTGAGTGCAATGAATAGTGAGAGTAAATCTTGAATTTAATCAATAATGGCGTTGAAATTAGATTTATCAAAACCATAGGATTTAAAGTTACAAGAATTCTTGGTGGGATTTAAGCCTAGTCTTGTTTAATTCTTACCTAAAATAGGATACCAAACACCCCCTTAGAGGCAGCTTGGCAATGTATTTAAGATGGGATTTAACTTGGATTTAGCTTAAATCCTGCTAAATAGTGAAAATGACACTTTTAGAGGTTGTTTGGTAACTTCTGAGATTCAACTGAAGTGGATTTAATAAATCTTATAATCTGTATTTAGTAAGTTCTAAAGTGGTTAAATCTTAGAAATTGTTTGACAAGAGCCTTGATAAATCCAATTAAATATTGTGAAACTATTTGATAACTTTTTCCTCTTTTAAATTTATTTCTTTAGTTTTGTTCAATTTATTTTTATTTGTAATTACATAAAAACTGATTAATAGTTTTTAAAGTTAATTTATTATTAAGCATAATATTATTAAACTAATTTCTAAATAACCAGTAATTTACTATAGAAGACATACCAGGATTGCAGAGCAATTAACAACAAAAAAACCAGAAAAAAGTATCACATTAACAGATATTCGAAAGGATGTGTCAAATGTGTTTTTTTATTCGCTTGATTGAGGATGTTGGTGGCAACTCCATAGGAGTCCTCGTCAGCTCATAGATTCATTGCTTATGATTCATGATCTCATCATTGTTGAAACCCGCAACACTGCATCTCTCATGCAGCATATAATCACTTTAGGGTTTACTAAATCCATTTAATTAATTCTCATAACTTGACAAACAACCCCTTAATGTTTCCAATATTCTATACTTGAGGATATAAATTAAATTTTGCTCAACTCCTGCCTAAAATTGGATACCAAACAGCCCCTTATTGTAAAAAAATTATATAACTTCTTGTTTACATAACTTCATTCTAATTAGCAGTTGATGGCACCAGCTGGTGGCAAAGCTTATTTTTAGATTTGCTGGCACTTTAATTCAGGTTTTGCAAATCTGATGTCAAAAACTTCGAAGTTTAATCTGATTTCGATCGGCTAAACAAGCGCTTGAAGAATTTGGTAGTCAAAATTCCTTTGTTACTCGAGATCCAGATATCGTAAAAGGACCAATGTCTCTTTTGCCGNGGACCAATGTCTCTCTTGCCAAAGTTGCGCTGCATTACTATAGATGTCACGGGTACTTTAATAGCATACAAAGGGGAGCTTGGAGATTACTACTGCATGGCAGCTAAAGCCGTAGGTTTGCCATGCCCTGACTATGGACGAATGCACGAGGGCTTTAAGATAGCATACACAAACATGGACAAACTTCATCCTTGTTTTGGGCATACAACAAAAATGCCTAATGTTGATTGGTGGAGGGCATGCGTGAAGGATTCCTTTAATAAGGTATGCATAACAGAGTATGACTTAATACTATGAGTTAAAGTGATGTTATTTGTTTCATGTCTTCATTTATTCACAATTCCTTATTGTTTCTCTTTTTGTTTTTCACATTTTTCTTGTTCCTTTTTTTAGGAGGGTTTTTCTGCTGATTTTCGTAGAGAGATTTGGCGCTTTTGCAAATCTTCATATTGCCATTTATTGATTTGATTAATTCGTGTACTTATTTGGCGCTTTAGTAGTTGATCTAAAACATAGGAATCTAAATATTTGCTTTTCTTCTTTTTGGATATTTTTATGATTAATTATTAGTGACAAGGGAAATACACATTTTTGTGCACAGGTTTAAAGCGCAAAAAAAGCTTTTTATGTAAATGTGAAAATTAATTTAGGTGTGAGATATGTAAATACTTAAGAAGTGTGTGCTAAGCATCTAAATTTCCCAATTTCTATATATTGTTTGCATGCATACGTTCTCATCTATTTACTTATTTATTAAAAGATGTGCTTTACTATTTAAAAAGTTAAAATAATGTTATTTTTGATGTGAGAGGAAATATTTAGCTAATAGAACTGTAAAAAATGTGAAGGTAAGGTGTTGGATATGTAAATATATAGGAATTGAACGTTATTTTATGTAAATGCCATTTCATCATCTTCTCTGACAAGTATTGCATCTGCTGCGGACATTGCAGGCTGGTTATGATTACGATGATGAGACATTCGAGAAGGTATTCAGGCGCATATACTCAACTTTTGGTTCTTCAGCTCCTTACAGCGTGTTTCCAGATTCTCAGCCATTCATGAGATGGGCGCGTAAGAATGGCCTCATTGTTGGCGTTGTTAGTAATGCCGAGTACAGATATCAGGATGTCGTTCTTCCTGCCCTGGGTTTGAATAAGGTATGTCCTTAATGCTAGCATAGTATTAATTGAATTTAATAAGGAGTTTAATTTAAATTCAATCAAATATATATATATATATATATATAAAAGAAAAATTAAATCCAACCCTCTCTGTTAAATCGAATTTTCTCGTGTTTCATCTCTTTTATAACGTAAACTGAATTTACTAAATCTAATTGTGAGATGAATTTATTACATCATCGCTCGCTAGCTCCTCTATCTCACACTAGATTTGATAAATCTTATTTAACATAAATTTAAGTCCCAGACAAATACCACCTTAGTGTTTTTAGTGTATTGCATTTCAAATGCCCTGGCTTTAAATTTGAAAGATTTGCATACATGCCACTCTGTTCCTATGCATTTACGCACCTAAACTTCAACTTTTAAGTACATACATACCAACTTTGCTACACATGGAAGATTGTATTTTACTTTTAAAAAGTTAAAATGATAGTATTTTTAATGTGATATGAAATATTTGGATGGTTTAGATGCAAAAATGTAAAATTCTTATGTATTTACAAATCTAATACCTATAATTTTCTATTTACATTTATCACCCAAATGTTTCATACCACTTAAAAAATGCCACTTTTTTTAATTTTATAAAATGAAATTTGCACTTTCATGCATTAGAAAGGTAGCATGCATGTAAATATTGATATTTAGGCGTTAGATAATATGTAAATACATATGAATTGATTGGCATGTTGGTAAATCTTCCAAAGGAATTTGTTGAGTTCTTGTTACGATGGTGCAATCAATTATGAGTATTTCAAATACTATTCATTATTTACCTTATACTGCATTTAAAATACATCTAAATTTATAGGGAAATTTGCATACCAACTTCACGATTTCTTCTTATTTACATATCTAACACCTAAGGCTTGCCATTTGCATTTATAACATTTTGGTGTGATGAACCTCGTTTTTAAAAAGTTAATGGTAGTGGTATTTTTGATATGATATCATATGAAATATTTAGAGTGATATTAGGGGCAAAACCGGGTTATTTTTTGGGTGGTCAATTTAATGTAAATGCATAAAATTTGTGTGGTATGTGAATATCCCAAATTTGAAATATTCACAACTGAATTTCCCCCCAAGCTCATTCACGGTTGTCGTTTCTTCAGGGATCGGAGTGGGACTTTGGGGTTTTCTCCGGCCTCGTCGGCGTCGAAAAGCCAGATCCTAAAATATACCAAATCGCGCTCGAGATGGCCGGAAACTTGCCGCCCGAGGAGGTTCTTCACGTCGGCGACAGCTTCCGAAAAGATTATCTTCCCGCTTGCAGTGTGGGCATGAATGCCGTTCTGCTGGACAGATTCAAGACACCTGATGCAGAGGGCNCGAGATGGCCGGAAACTTGCCGCCCGAGGAGGTTCTTCACGTCGGCGACAGCTTCCGAAAAGATTATCTTCCTGCTCGCAGTGTGGGCATGCGTGCCGTTCTGCTGGACAGATTCAAGACACCTGATGCAGAGGGTTGGAGGCAGTCGGGAGCTCCGGTGTTCCCAGATCTTGTGGCTGTTCAGAATTGGCTCACAAAGGCGGAAGAAATTTTGGCTGGTCAGCGAGCTTGATGATGATGATGATGAGAATTGAGAGGTGATGATTTTTAGTCCCAATAAATGTAGCTATGAAGTTCAGAATTTAGTTAGATGAATTGCAAACATTGTGTTCTTTGCNAGCTCCGGTGTTCCCAGATCTTGTGGCTGTTCAGAATTGGCTCACAAAGGCGGAAGAAATTTTGGCTGGTCACCGAGCTTGATGATGATGATGATGATGATGAGAATTGAGAGGTGATGATTTTTAGTCCCAATAAATGTAGCTATCAAGCTCAGAATTTAGTTAGATGGATTACAAGCATTGTGTTCTTTGCAGTGTTTGTAAAGTTTGGATTACTGCAAATTTCATCTCTAAATATGGAGTAGGGGTATATTGATAAATAATTTAATTTTGGGGCATTTACATGCATACCATCCAATTCCTATGCATTTACATATCTAATATCTAAAGTGTATTTTTTTATATTTATATCAGATTAAAAGATGCTATTGTTTTAAATTTTTAAAATGCAAAATGCATCCTTTTATGCATAGATAAATAAGGTGGTATGCAGGTAAAAATTTAAGCTTAGGTGTTAGATATGTAAATCCATAGGAATTGAGTGGTATGCATGTAAAACTTCCTTTACCAAGATTTACATGCATACCACTCAATAATTATATGTTCTGGGACTAAAATTGCTCCAACAAAAGTCATGGGTCTATTTTGTCTTTTTTGAATTCACTATAATGCAATAGGAATGATTTGGGTTTGCATAAATGTAAAAATCCGACTTTAGGTGGTAGATATGTAAACACATTAAAAGGCGAATTTCACTTTTTTAAAGATTTTAAGATGTTATCTTAATTAAAATTTGATCAGGATTTCCTCACCCAATTTATTATATTTGTGTAGATGCTCATAAAATTGTTGCAGGGGCAAAAGACATTTGCTCATTAAGGGTTTGTTTTGGGTAGTTTGTGCGTTTCAGGATAAGCTGTTTATCCTGAAACGTGGCCCGTGGGCCGGCCGCAGGGGTCGACCTGCTGTCTGTGTTTAGTGTAAAAACTCAAACTCAGTTTCTGATAAGCTGGCGAAAAGCACGAACCAAACGGTACGGCGGCGTTTTAAAAACGCCGCCCGCACTTATAAACTGCTCCAAATGGACATTAACTGCAAATGGTTTTTTAAACTTGTAATATTTCTTGCGGAACGAAATATAGGATAATTTCAATTTATTTATTTCGGGATAAAATTTGATTGTCTTGAAATATATAAATTTTCTTAGGAAGATTTGCATGCACATCACTCGATCCCTATGTTTTTATATATAACATTTATACTTCAAATGAAAATATGTATTAATGATCTTTTGTTTTGATATGAAAATATGAGTGGTATAAATGTAATATGAAAAATGGGAGTGGTATAAAAGTAAAATTATATTATTTAAATATATTAAAATAAATTTAATTTTTATTATGTCATTGAATCATCAGCCTCTCATTATTTTAACAAAATAAGACCTATTTATTACGTGAATTAAAAGAGCATAAGCACCAAAGTGCCAGCCACATGTTCAATTTTGTGAAATTTCTTGAATTTTTTTTTATTATTATTTTTATTTCTGTTACTTCTGAGGGCTTCGATCGAATATTTTTCATAAAATCTTTAAAGCCCTAAAATTGGCATTTACATTATTACATAAATACCATAAAATTCCTATATATTTATGTATCTAATAGTTAAGCTTTAATTTATTCTTTATAGCACTTAAAATTTTCCATTATTATTTTTTTTTAAAATAAAATATATTTTTTTATTTTTAATTTATGACATCAAAATGACATCAATATAAAGATCAAACTTCNTGTGCTCTTCTGATCTTATATATATATATATATATATATATATATATATATATATATATATTAAAGAAAAGGAATGGTCGGAAACTATTAGACGAGCTCTGACCATTCTTAGGTGCGCTAAATATTCGAGTATCACACCCTACACACCTAGGGATTAGAACCCGTGACATGGGGGACTTATGACCTTAAGACAGACTGCTCTACCAACACTCCACAATGTGGAAAACCTGGAATGGAAAAACCATGAGATCTAATCCAGCCAAAGTATTTCACTATAAAAACATGATTACAGTTGCAACCACTTGCCCCATAGACGGAAAAATGTAACTCAATTTTCAAATTACAATGTTGCTGATGAATTTGTTGTTTGGAATAGACGACGATCGATATCGATTGACTGTGTTTGCTCTGTGGTGGTTAACTATTGTTGGCGGTGATCAATGACGGTCGGCGATGGTCGACGGTAGTTGGCGGTGATCGACGGAGGTTAGTGGTGGTTGACGACGATCGTTAATGACCATTGATTGTTGTGAAAAATGATGACAATAAAGTAAAAAAATGTGACGAGAAAAATTGCACGCAGAAAAACACAAGAGCGACACACATATTTACGTGATTCGGAAAATTTGCCTACGTCCACGGAGCTACAGAAGATTTTATTTCTTCGAGGAATTACACCGTCGAGGGCCTCGACGTATATTAAAAAATCTCTATTTTCTTCTCTTCATTCCTCTCTCTCTTTCTCTTCCTCTCTTTCTCTCTTAAAGAACTTGGATTGGTTTTGCTTGGCTTGTGGCTTGTTTATGACAAGCCATAAGAGGCTATTTATAGAAACTTGAAGAGCGGTAGGTGGGAGGTAGGTGAGCGGTAGGTTAGTGTGGTAGGTGAGCGATATGTGGGAAG
The DNA here is from genome assembly GCA_002079205.1 of Phalaenopsis hybrid cultivar. Lineage (NCBI taxonomy): Eukaryota > Viridiplantae > Streptophyta > Magnoliopsida > Asparagales > Orchidaceae > Phalaenopsis > Phalaenopsis hybrid cultivar. Next base: position 523,601 of record JXCR01084390.1, on the reverse strand, counting down.
GTAGATGAACGGTATGTGAGATTCTAAATTAGGAAGCTAATTAAATTGCGGTGGACCAGGTCTCTGCATTACCCCACAATTCTCCCACTTGGAGATTGGGACATTGAATGCATCACGTATTGACTGCATCATCTACTAGTTGTACTGACATTTTCCTCAAACATAATATCCTCCACCTCTGCAACTCAAAGCCTTGTCTTCATTCCAGAAAACCAGCTGAAGTCGAGCACAACTTCAGCTACTCACGAATAACACCGTTAGTTGACATATCACTGTCAACGTAGCCTTGTACCACCAAGCTCATTCCTGGGTTACTCATGTATCTGCTTACAACTTCCATTACATGAGCAATATCCTGACCCTACTGAAAGCCCTTTTCAATAAGTCCAGTCTTATACCTCTTACTGCCACCAATCATAGTCTTTACCCGGTACACCCACTTGTTGTGCAATGTCTTCTTTCTTGGTAGAAGTTCTGTCAGTTCCCAAGTTTGATTCCCTAGCAGGGAATCCCCCTCCTCCTTCTTGGTCAGCTCCCACTTGCTCGAATTATCTTCTTGCAAGATTTCTTCATAGCTTTGTGGTACTCCACCATTTGTCTGTACAAGGTTCGACTTTCATGTCATTGGCGCTCTGTCATTTTTCAGGAAATGAACCTTCTTCTGCTTCCCCTTAATGCACCTCTGACTCATGTGTCCTCACCTGAGTAAACTTGTAGTCATATATAGTGTGTCAGTTTTCTTACCCCGAGCCAGTACTAATGCTTCTTTGGTAACCTTATAGGTGCTATCTGAGAACACCACCGAATGACCACCCTCGTTGAGCATGCCCAATAGAGATGAGGTTTTTCTTCAACTCAGAAACGTATCTGACATTTTACAAAGTTCATTTGCTTTTATTAGGAAGTGCAATATCAACGTCTTCCATCCCCATCACGTTCAAAGCTTTTTCATCAGCCAAATACACATTTTCAAAGTTACCTGCAACATAATTTCACATTTACTCCCGACAGGAAGATGTATGGAAGGAAGCCCTTTAATCCAATATCCAGTCATCAATAGAACTGTGAACATAATTTTGCATTAACTCCCGATGTTAACTTCCCAAAGTTAACATATTCCCAAAGTTACCTTCCCAAACATACATTCCTAAAGTTACTTGCAACATAATTTCACATGAACTCCCTCCCGCCTAGAAGATGTATGGAAGGAAGCCCTTGAATCCAGTATCCAGTTATTAATAGAACTGTGAACCGCCAACAATAGTGCATATTGTATTTCTTCAGTTACAACATTAGCGCCATCATTTTTCTTCTTCTTAGGATTCATGCAGTTTCTTTTATGTTGTCAGCCTTGCCACAATTCCAGCAGATTGTCTGCTGACCAGACTTTGATTTTGATTTTCCTCTGTTTGAGTTCATGTCTTGTGATCTCCCTCTGGAATCAACAATCAGTGTCAAACTCAAACAAGTTGTCTCGCCATAATCTTTCCTGCGCATCTCTTCAGCCAAAATCAAGTCACGAATATCATCATATTTCATCTTAGATTTACCTGCAGAACTGCTAACTGTCATCCTCATGACTTCTTAGCTATTTGACAATGATGTCAACAAAATCAGCGCATGTATCTCATCATCAAAATCAATTTCAACATACGACAATTGATTTGTGATAGTATTGAAATCATTCAGGTGTTGAGCAACATAGTCACCTTCCGCCATCTTCGAGTTGAATAATTTTTTCATCAAATGTACATTGTTATTCGCCGATGGATTTTCATACATACCTGATAAAACCGCTACGAGATCTGCAGTAGTTCTCTCCTTGATGACGTTGTGGGCAATTGATATCGACAGGGTTAATCGAATAATGCCTAGAACATGTTGATCCAACATATTTCATTCCTCCTCGTCCATCTTTTTTGGTTGTTTTCCCAGTAACAGACGATGAAGTTTCTTCCCATAGAGGTAGTCCTCTATCTGCATCTTCAGTAAGCAAAATTGTATCATTGAACTTCTCAATTCCAGATGTCATCACTTCGTCTCCGCCCATCGTTCTTCCTTAGATTCAAACCTAAAGCTCTGATATTAGTTGTTGTGATAAACAACGACAATAAGACGAAAAATGAAATGAGAAAAATTGAATGCAGAAAAACACCAGAGCGACACACAGATTTACGTGGTTTGACAAAATTGACTACGTCCACAGAGCTGCAGAGGATTTTATTTTTCGAGGAATTACACCGTCGAGCACTTCGACGTATACAAGAAAAACTCTATTTATTTTCTCTCCCTTCCTCTCTCTCTCTCTCTCTTCCTCTCTTTCTCTCTTAGAGGACTTGACTTGGCCTTGCTTGGCTTGTGACTTATTTATGACAAGCCATAAGAGACTATTTATATAAACTAGGAGAGCAATAGATGAGAGGTAGGTGAGCGGTATCTCACATCCCAAAAGAGCCCTTAAGAGAGGTGGGCAGCTCAGAACTTAAATACTGTTTTTAGCCCCTACACCTAGCCAATGTGGGATTATTTGTCCGTGACATTCTCCTCCACCCAATCACGTGACACCCTCGTCACGGATCGGCTCCACTGAGGGTCCCACTGGACCATGAAGAGTCCACACACCTGGCAGACAGTAATCTTCTCTGATACTACTTGTCACCTACCAAAAGAGCCCTTAAGAGAGGTGGCAGCCCAGAACTTAAATACTGCTTTTTGGCCCTACACCTAGTCGATGTGGGACTATTTGTCCGTGACAGGTAGGTGGGTGTGGTAGATGAGCGTAGATGGGAAAGTAGGTGAGCGGTAGGTGAGATTCTTATTTAGGAAGCTAATTAAATTGCGGTGGACCAGGTCTCCACATTACCCAACACCGATGACTGTCGGAATCTGTCTATTCTTCTTCACCATTTCACAACATACATGAAATTGATGACCAAGGCTGAACTAACCTTGATAGCGACAAATCTCATGATCGTAGTAGACATTATTGATAACTTTGTCTCCCCACACATGCCTCATAACCACGACATTGTCAAGAATATAAGTCGCCCGCACTTCTACCACGGTCATGTTGTCCATCAGCAATCCTTTGAAAACTTAGTCGCTAGAAACACCACATGAAATGACAAATGAAGCTTCTAAATAAACTCAACGTGATTATCAGACATCAATATCCTCCTCGTCAATGCACATTCCCAAAGAGACAAATGACGCATAATTCAACCAATTATATACTCTCATTTAACACAGGAAGGGATAAAAACAAAGAATAAAATGAGCTGACGTTCCAACAAAAAATTGAATGCGGTGTTAGATATCAAAAGCAATTACACAACAAAGAGTTATGTGAAGTAAAAGTTGGATTGATGGACAAAGAAGAGCCAAAGTCCCTAGGTGAAGAGCAGTCCAAGCCTGACAGCATATGGAAAGATTATTTCCTACAAGAGAACTACGATAGTAAGTGAGAAAAAGTCATGACTAGATGTTGGTGGCATCACTCCTCTCCCAACTTTAGACTGGAACAAAAACATAGTCGATCCAAACCAAATTTTGAGATAATCATAGATACATCAATATTGTCCCGTGATTCGGCTCTCAAAAATTGCCAAAAACTTGTGAAAAATTATCGTACAACTTTGCAATTACATATCATGAGAAGAGTGCATGAGAAACAGAAATCTTTTATTTTCTTATTCTTTTTGAACTTATTGAAGGAACAATATAATAAGAGAACTAAATGTATACAAAAATTTAATCTTTTTAGGGACCAAGCCTCACGGGTCTAATAATCTCATCAACTTAGAAAGTACAACCACCACTAGAATGATCTGCCGACTTTACTCATCGATATGATATCTATTATACACTAGCCGTCGAATTAATATGTCAAATTGACCTAATAGACTGACCTCGCAAAATCAGATAGCGAACTAATCAATCGAACTGCAAAACATAAAAGTGAAGACCTACATCAAAAATTGATGTACGTTACATCCTAATTTATGAGTCATCTAACATCCACGTCGCAGTCATTACATCAAGTACAATGAACAGACTTTGTAACTACACTCATATTTTAATATCTATCTCTTTTATAAAGAGAGATCCATCAACTCGATTAGGGTGAGCGATCTTTTTGGAGAGAGGTTTCACTCCGTAATTTTTTTAAATTTTCTTTCTTCTTGTTAGATCACCTCTTCCTCTCTTTTGGGATAAGGTCCATCATAAAAGCATATAATACGTGCCTAAAGAATACATCTATTTTCCTTCTCCACTCTCTTTACACAAGGTTATTTCATATTATATATATATATATA
>JXCR01084390.1:503965-519230 GCA_002079205.1 Phalaenopsis hybrid cultivar | reverse complement strand
ATATATATATATATCATGTTTCATTGTTTGACAGAGTTTATAAAATCCTTGAGGTCACGAATTCGATCTCGTCTATGTGCTTAATTGAATTCTTAGGGACATGAAATTGATCCGAAGGATCGTCTAATAGCATTTAACCAATCTTTTATATTTATATTTATATATATAGATAGATAGATAAACAGATAAACAGCCAAATTAAACAGCTAACAAATCTTAAAAAAAAAAAAAAGATCAAAACAAAAAACTAGTAAGGAAATTTCTATGTTATCTTCAACTATATTACAAAGAGACAGAGGGAGAAACCAGGTGTCCATATGCGCAGGGCCTGTATCACTGCTCTGTAATGGCGCTTCTCCGCGTGGCTCTCACTGGATGCCACCTACCCTCCACATACTGCCGCCTCCGTCTCCTTCTTCATCGCCAGGCAAGCTTTACTCCCTTCCTTTTTCTCCGATCACTACCGTCACATTTCTTCATCACATCCGAGTTCAATTTGATCAACAAATCGGCAGATGGGTACCACGACGCGTCAATCCTCCGACACAATCAATCGCCTGAGGGAGTCAGGGCTGCTGAAGACGCAAGGTCTCATAGGAGGGAAATGGGTCGACTCTTACGATGGAAAGACCATTAAGGTTTCGCTTTATTGCTTTTGAACAACGGAAAACGTATGCTGAATCTATAAAATCGGCCATTCTGGTTGGAAATCTATTTATTTATTTATTCTGTCGGAAATCTATTTGTATTTTGATGTACGCAAATATTTCATTCATTTTACTGTTTTCGAATCAATGGGTGTGGTTGCTGGGCTCCTGCCATGTTTACGGATTGAAACATGTTCATAATTTGTCCAATTTTATTTAGTAATCTATTTGCTTTTTGAATGAATGGCATGTTTCCCTTGTTCCGGCTGTTAATTCCACTAGCGGGCCGGTAGTGGATCTTCTTTTAGTGCCTGTAATATGGTGGTGATGACAGGATAACTGCTAAGATCCATACGAGAATAATGAATAATCTCATGGTAGACATGAAATCATAGTTGAGTTCCTAGCGCATGAGTTTAATCTTTTGTTATGGTGGGTTTTGACAGTGTATTTATTCAGGGGCTGTTTGGTAATGTCTTTAGCTGCTTTAGGAGGATTTTGGCTGCAACTTGAATTTACGTTAAATAGAATTTATCAAATCCAATAATTCTGATAATCTGTGCGATGTAGATGAGCTTGCAAGCGAGGGAGGAAGAAATTCTTAATTCCAACTCACAACGGGTCCGAGATGAAATAAAAATTTGAATTTCTTTTATGTTTGATTGGATTTACGTTAAATCCATGACTAAATCCTATTAAAGCTACACTACCAATTACTGCCTTGGTAAATTGTGTAAATCCGGATTTTCTAAATCCCACCAGCAGAATGATTTAGGAAATTCAGAATTTAAGCCACAACTGATAAGAAAACTAAGAAGAAACCGAATTTATGGAATCCGAGATTTTAAAGTGCTGTTTTGCTTGTCTGGCAAAATTTAAGTTAAATTCTACTAAATTCTTTACCTGGCTGCCCCTTAATTTAGGCCCCCTTTTTTCTTACTTTGTTGGGTTTAAAGTAGGAGGGGAAGGTGGCGTTTATTAACTAAAAATCTTATTTTCAACAAATTTAATAATTTATAAACAATGATTAATATATATTGTTTTATAGAAGTTGTTTTTAATGAACTTAATTGATTACTACTTTTTGATTGATTATCATATTATCTTATGCTAATTTAGCTGATTAATGTGATTGCAATTGATATTGGTTAAATAGAAATCAGCTAAATAACTATTATATTAATGTGAATTAACTAAGTAGTAATTGTTTTTAATTAGCTTAATAAATCATTTATTAATAATTAATTGAGATATTCTCGTTTGTTTTGTAATGAATATTTGAAGTATTGATTAATGATTAATTAGTTTCATAGAATCATTATCAATGATTAATTAGCTCAGTAAATTACTATTTAAAATTAACATATTTTGAAATAATAAAAATTCAAATTAAAATTAGCCTTAATAATTGCATAATCAGTACTTAGTACTAAAATTATATCTGAACCAACAAACTTAAAGTCTGAAACAAGCAACAAAATAATTCATCAGGATTTAGTTGAATTTAGCCTCTATCATGCTAAACAATGTTCAAGAAATAACTACCTCATGATTTATTAAATCCAGATTTACATGATTTACTAAATCCTACTTGCAATCAAATAGCTCCTGTAATTATGATGTTAGAATCGAGTTCTTAATATATTAATAGTGTCATTTAGTTCCTTACCCGTTATGTTAGATTTTTGAGTTAATGGATGCCTGCCTACGAGTTTATTGCAGTTAAATTATGCACATTGGCATTCAAGCCTCTTAAAAATAACAGAATTTTTTACGGTCCTTGTGTTCTTGTGGTTCTAGCAATGGCCTTGAGACATTTTTCAAAATTTGCTATATATATAATCAAGAGAATATAAACAAATTTCAAGACTGATATCTGTTTTGTATCCTACAGGTGGAAAACCCTGCTACTGGTGAACTTCTTGCAAATGTCCCTTTCATGGGCAAGAAGGAGACTGAAGATGCAATCTCATCAGCTTACAGTACTTTCAATTGTATGTAACTAGAAATTTCCGGTGTTATACATTTCTCATAGTTCCAGGCTTCTGTGTACTTACACTCAATTTGTTGTTTTTAACTTTTAGCTATGTTATTTTAACATTGTTTTTAATATAATCATCCTGTAACTTTTTATTTCAAGTTTTTACATATCCATACATGTTCATGCTCAATTTCTCATTTCCATCTGTTTCCATTTGCCTCTTCTTCACAAATCTTTTTTGAACTGTTATTTTAGGCCCATCTCTTAATTCTTCCTTCTCGTTCAGTATTAATTTTATTTATATGTTTAATGGGTATGTGCTCTACCATCTGTTGTACATGTTGAAATTACAAACTTTGTTTTAATATAACCTTCTTGTAATTCCTTATTTCTAGTTTTGAGAGATCTATCTGAACATTGAAACTTTCATTATGCTTTAATTAACTATCTATTTTTTTTTTTAACACATTGATTCAACTTGCAAGTCTAATTTATTCAATTAATTTTTCCTGTCTTGTTTCCCTGATATGCAGCTTACGAGAGAAAATAAAGGCAGTTTAGATTTAAAAAAAATTCAAATTAGTGAAATAATCCTGCTTGCTGTATATTAAATGCTGCAAAATTATTGCCAATTTTAGGCAGGAAAATTCGATTACCCTTGGATTTTGTTTTAGACGTGTCAAAAGCTAATATGTTACTTTTTTTTCAGTTTTAGAGGTTATTCACTTGCATTTGACTAGTGGCCTGTTTTCTTTAGTAAATTTTAATTTTCTTTTTCTGTAGCTTGGAGCAAACTCAGCGCAAGTGAAAGGGGCAAGCGTCTTAGAAAATGGTATGTGTTAAACATTCTGGAATTGTTTTTTTTTTCCATTACTTTCTAATATTAGGCATACCTTCTCGCTCATAATGTTTTTTTCTAGGGGTGAATTGATGCGTTATTCTTATGAAATTGTGTAAGCATTTTCATTGTGAGAATGGATGTATTAGATTTCAAAAATTGATATTGAACGGGGTTTGTAGCCCTGCTATTCTTCAAGCATATGTATCTCTTATGAGATTGGTTTTTTAAACTAAGACAAATGTCATAGAACATAAGTTATAGTAAGCTGACATGTTTTTCAAACTCTATCCATGATTTACAAGAACTTAAAAATATTGCAATCCTTTGTTTTGATTTTTTAAAGTTGGCATGTAAATTCCAAATAGTCTAATTAAATCTTCAATTCCCTTAATCTATTATTATTGACCAATTTCTAATCAATTATCAAAAACCAAGCGTTCTGCTGTCCGAATTTGAAACTTCTAAGCAGAATTGAACAGAAGATTACTTTAATGAATATCTCCTCACTCCTGTACTTGGATTACAAATTGGCATTACATTGAAGAACTAATATTTGCAGTACATTCATTTATTTTGTACAGATAAGATCCAGAGATAGTTCTTGGAGTATCACATTCCTAAAATTTAATTCTTGAAAATATAGAATTGATGGAAATTTCCTTATGTGAAAATGGTGGCAGAAAATTGTCCCCAATTTAGTCAATCCTCCTTTGGTTGTCCTGCAGTCACACTCCTTTATCATTGCTGCCACTGTCATTTGCGCTTACTGTTGCCACCTGGAAACAACCGTCTGTGTTGTTTTATGTTGTTCCAACCACCCAACCGATTGTTTCCCTTGTTTCCAGCTTGCTGCCATTTTCGCAACACCTCCTCCCTGCTGTTTTCCTGCTCTCCAACGGCCCCAAACAGCCAATTGTTGTTGTTTGGTCTACCGCCTTGTTGTTCCAACTACCCATAATCCCTGCCACTTCTCATTCACAGCTTGGAAACCCCTTCCCTACGTTGCCACTACCTCACCAGGCCCTCTAACCATCACCACATTCACCCAAGATTCACCCTCACGTGAGTGTGAGTCGTGTGTTGTATTCTCCCTTTCAAGTGTGTTTGATTGTAACAGTTTTTGTTCTTCCAGTAATAATATTTGTTTTTTCTTAATGTGATTTGGGTTAACTCTGGTATCATTTGGATTAGAGCTAGTCTAACTCTAGTCTTATTATATGTTTTCCTAGCATCCGCCCCTACCTAAGCCAATTTCACCCAAAAGTTTTCTTTCCTATTCCCAAACCAAGTATAAAATTTGACGCTCCTAATTTCCCCTTGCTGATTTTTGAAATTAGCAACCCTAAATCAATTTTTTTCCACCCGCCTACACCCAAAGCTTAGCCATGCCGCCAATGAGATAATCGCCGAAAACATAATCGAGGGGAAATGACATGATGTTGTTTATGAGCAATCCACAAACAGGTGTCCAGGGGATTTGTAGATAGGATATGCAATGGAAAACCCGCCAACTACAACCGAAGCTTACCATTTTAGAAAGGAGACAATCTAGATGGGCCGCCCGTAGTTATAATGGCGACTAGCTAGATTAAAGGAATGGTGTGAACCTCTTCCATCAAGTAGATTTCAGGTATGGAGATCCTCTACCTCAAAGATGTGACATCAAATATTTGAGAAATCATAATTTTGAAGTAAAAGTGAATTTATCATATCTCTATGGCCACATAGAGCTGGGCGAGGTTATCGAGTGGCTCTAGACTTTAGAACGTGTATTTGAGTGGCAGGATGTCCTACCAGACAGAATAGTGAAACTAACAGGCAACAATCTAAAGAAGTGCATTATTTTGGAGGCAAAATCTGGAGTACTTACGCCATTGAGGCAAAAAAGATAAAATTACTCTTGGTTCAAGATGAAATAGGAAATATAACTCCAATTCCTACTAGGTCACTACAAATCAAATGTTTAGACTCCAAATTCAAAAGTAGAAAGACCACATCACCGGGCGTTCATCACAATGAATAGACAGGGTTCAACCCTAAGTTTTTACAACCAGTATACACCCAGAAGAACATCCAAGTTTACCCCGCCTAAGGAGACACTGGTTTAGAGGGGAAATTAGAGGGCACCAACCAATATTTTAAAATTTGTCCCCTTCAGGAAGTGTTTCAAGTGTCATAGATTTGGGCATACTGAATTAGATTGCGCAACCAGGAGAATGATCTCTTTCGCAGATCATGGAGCAGTTGAAGAGATAAACAATGATCTAGGAGAAGATGAAGATTTAAGAGAGGCTTCTTAATTTCTAGCTTAGAAGGAAGAGATGCCTGCAATTCGAGTTGAACCCTGGTGAGGGACTCCAACTAAGTCCATGATAATTATTCTAAGAAGGTAGCTAGTCTGAGGTAATAGTTGTTGATGCAGAGTATGAGATTGTGGTGCTTGGAGCTACTGTTTTGCAGATGTTGAGAGGAGCATCAACAAAACTGGTATTAGATGTCTAAAAGGGTCATAAGTTTGAGGAGACGATATCAAACACATAACTCCAGATAAGAGAAATTCAAACTTCAATTATATTGGTTACTTTATGAGTTGCCTCTGCTGAAGGAGATCTATCATGTCAGGAATGAGGCCCTTTTTTGCCATGTCTATAAGATTATATGAAGTTATTCGAATGTTATATTCAGTTTTGCAGTGTACCCACCATTAGATATCCAAACTGAAGGGATGATCTATTGCTTTGAAATATGTCTTTGGAACTCTAAGGGGAAGAAAATTCTTCAATGAGATCTAGGTTCTTTTAGAGAAGGAAAAGATATATCTCCTAATTGGTTATATACTTTGGTGTGGTTCAATGTCATAGATTTCATCCCAAAGTTATTTTCTCTTTATATATGTATTTATCAGATACACTTGGACGAGTACAAAGAGCGGAAGGAGCCAATTTAAGATTTGATTACTAGAGACTTGGTTTCGTGAAGATACCCATCCACATAAAGTTTCATTTGTAATTGTGCCAAAACACGATGAATACCTATTCCATCAAGATGTGCATTGGAATGTCAATGCAAGATGATTAACTTACCAGGAGATTACTATATTTTTACCACCTTCAACATGACCTACCTGATTCTATACGATGAGGAGGTGGAAGCTTTCAGGATGAGGTCAAAGCTCCCCAACCCTGAGAGATTGATGTGGGAGCTTACCGCCCAAAATAGTTGCGGTACTGTAGTTGCTACAATACCACAGGGAGACGGGCCTAAATAATACCATTTTCCTTTCTTATACTTTCTTTCCCATTATCCTTTATTAATTTTTAGTTCTTTCCCATATATGTGTTGTATTAGGGTTTGGAATTCAGTTTTTTGTGTTTTGGATCGGACCATCGATGTCTCTTCTTACCTTTGAGGGTTGTATTCTAGGGTTCTAATTGATGCTTCGGTTGTTTCTTGGTTTCCAGGTAGTGATTATCTTCTCTATCCCTTCCCGCTTCTCTCTCGTCTCGCTGCCACACTTTCCTCCTTGCTAGATACCAGCCACATTGTTGTCTTCTTGTAGTTCCTCGTCGTCCAGCCATCCTTATCGCCGCCGTGGCCTCTGGATAGTCCTTCGGCTATTTTGCAGTCACACGTCTTCACCGCCGCTAACGCCATCATTCCCGCTCGCTGCTCCTCTCCAAAACAACGTCTAGGCTGTTTTCTGCTGTTGTAACCGCTTGACCAGCTGTTTACCCTTATTTTAGTTTGCTGCCATTGTCACAACGCCTCCCCTTTGTTGCTTTCCTGCTGTCCAGCCTCCCCAAACAACCAACTACTGCTGTTTGGGCTGCTGCCTCTTGCTGCCCTGCTGTTCCAGCCACCCATAATCACTACCGCTCCTCATCCACAGCCCAAAAACCTCTTCCCTATCTTGCCACCACCTTTCCCGGTCCTCTAACTGTCACAACCTTCACCCGGGATCATCCCTAACATAAGTTTGCATGGCGTGTGTTTGCAAACTTTCAAATGTATTTGATTGTAACTGTCTATTTGTTTTTCCTAATGTGGTTTGGGTTAACTCTGGTATCAGTTCTAGGTCAGATATTCAAAAGGCAGATTAAATTTTAGATGAGACACTCTCCAAGAATATTGCAAGTTTTATTCTTATTATTATTTTTTAATAAAAACTAAGGGGGGAGGGGAGGCTGTCTATCCCCCATGAGCTGCATGCCCGGTGGGGTGGGCGTAGAGGCTTTCCTTGTATTTTTTACCACTAACTTATTTTTTTGCTCAAGTAACATTATGTGAAACTATTGGGCATGTTAAGCAACTTTTGACGATAGCTCATGGAAGTAACGATAAACTTCATTGTATTTTCTAAGGTATGAACTCTTACTTGCCCACAAGGATGATCTGGCACTGCTTATAACGTTGGAGCAAGGAAAACCTCTAAAGGAGGCACTTGGTGAGGTATTTTCCTATACATATTTGATAAACAAACAGGCTCTTCAATTTCTTACGTGATTTTTCTCAATTAATGGTAACTTTGTGGTCATCTCTGGTAATTTTGTTTTTGCTGACAGGTCGCTTATGGAGCCAGTTTCATTGAGTTCTTTGCTGAGGAGGCAAAGCGAGTGTATGGTGACATCATCCCAACTGCACAGAATGACCGTAGGTTACTTGTAATAAAGCAGGTATCTAAATTTTATCTATGAATTTGGTAAAAAATTCTTTTGTGTTGCTTCAATTTTTTTAAATTTTCTGGGTGTACCGTCATTTGCAATTTAAAGCTCTAACGTATGCAGATGAAGTCTACTTTTTTTTGGTCATTTGACATGCTAGTCTGTGCTGTTGTGCATATCTATGAGTGCTATCATAATTTTCAGTTGACTTTTCACTGATCACTCAACAATAAAATATTGCTAGATACATAGTCAACCTTGAATTTCTGATTATTTCTTCCATTTACTATCTATTGTGTTCCGCCAAACATAGGTTATAGAAGGAACTGTTCGGTTGTTTTCCCAAGAGATTTTTGTCTTTTAGTCAAAATTTACTAGTATTTTATTGTAGAATTTTACTTAAAAGTTTTTATTAATGATAAATGTTGTGAAACAATTTGTTTTTTTGTAAAATCTACAATAAAATGCGCGTAACATTTAGTCCTGGAACTAGCAATAAAATACTCATAAAATTTTTCTAGATTTCTATCAATAGTCTGGGGATCGATAACCAGATTGAAACCAGGTACTATTGATATGCCACGTATACTTGCGTGAACAGCCTGTGCTTTGCAGCATCTGGTGCATGTCAAGTTTTTGATCTATCATAGGGTTTGAGTATGGTTATCAATGGTGCTAGGTTTATGAATGATATTTTGAATAAGGCGAGGAAGCTAAGTTACTTTGAAACAGTAGCATTTAGCGAGGAGTGCAGTGTTATCATACAGAAATAGAGGTGATTCTTCAATAATTCAAACTTCTCCATGTATATCCTAGGACTGCCCTCTAAAAGTAGAGCTAATTCTTCTTTAGAGATGACTATCATCCTCAATCAAGCTCCACTCTACTTGATCAACATCACAACTTTCTTGAAATTGATTTCTACAAAGGTGATGCACTAGATTCAATCTAAAATAGGAATCCTTATCATAATAAGAAGGGAATTTCATAGATTTTAAAACATTAAATGTAACCTTCTAATTATTTACCCTCATAGCTCTCTTCTACATCAATCATTGCCCTACCAGTTGCCAGGAAAAGTCTGCTTAAAATGATGATAATCTTCTTATCCTCCTCCATATCTAAATCTATCAAATCCACAGGGAAGATAAACTTATCCGCCTTAAATCCACTATCAGTCAACAAGCTAAAGTGTTACAGTAGTGGACAAGACTTCTCCTAATCGTAACCTCTTAAAAATAGACAAGGGTCTGAGATTGATGCTGACATCTAAGCCACATAATGCTTTCCCAAAAAAATTCTCTCCTATTGCACAGGGGATGATGAAACTCACAGGATCCTTATGTTTCTAAGGTAGCTTCTTCTGTATGATTGCACTGCTTTCCTCTTTAAGTGCTACGGTCTCAAAGTCACTTAGCTTCCTCTTCTTATTCAAAATATCATTCATAAACCTGGTACTATTGACAACTAGACTCAAACCCTACGATAGATCAAAAACTTTACATGCATCACGTGCTGCAAAGCACGGGTGCTCATGCAAGTATACGTGATGTATCAATAGTGCCGAGTTTGACTAAGGTTGTCGATCCCAAAAGGGAACAAGGAAAGCTCAATGAAGGAAAAGTTTTAGCCTACTATTTTCAGCCTCTGCCTCAAAAGTTTTAGTTACTAATTCAATTGTTTATCTATCCTAAATTTAAAAAGCAATTCTATCCTAACAAAAAAAATCTTGTAGAAAATTCAAGTGTTAAAGATTTCCCTCTTTAATTAGTCAAGTGATGGATGAAGCTAAGTAGTAGATTCAAAAATAGTGTCAATTAGGAGAAAAATTCTTTCATATCCCCTTTCGGTAGACTAAGGAAGATTAGCAGTCTCAAGCTTCGTTCCCTAAACTCTTGATTTGCACACAAGAAAATATCCCTCAAAAGATTGCTTAGACGCATTGGTCATATCCCTATTCAAATGAATTAAAGTGGTTAACTTCTTCGTTCCATACAGAATCCTTCCGAATCTCAGAATTCACGAAATGTTTTAACAATCCACTGCCTAGGCAGAAGGTAAATTAAGTTCACAAACTAATTCAACACACTCAAAATCAAATAAAATCAAGTAATCTTAAACTTTTAGTCTTATCCAATCACCATCATAATTAAAGAGAGAATTAAGTAAATCACTCACTATTCATGACAACTTTTATCAACACAAATTTTGTATTATGAACAAACATAAAAAAACCAAGTCTTTACAAAGAAATCTAAAAGAAAATATAACTTAATTGTACTTATCTCCTTCACAATAAAACAGGATAAAGATGTCTCCAATAGTAATCAATAAACTCTCTCAATCCTCAGAAACACTCTCTTTTCTTCTCTCCTAATCTCCTCGAAGTTGTGTGGCCTTCTCTTCCAGAATTCTCCCTCTAGAATTGACAGAAGAAAATTGGTGAAAAAGCCCTCCATAATGATCGAGCACTTTATACATCTCTCCTTGAACCCAAGTTTTGAACTATCATAACTATCAATTTTCGGGTACCGGCGTCGGGGCGCCCATAGGTTGGGGCCTAGGCGCCACATACTTGAAAATTCTTCCACAAAAGACCGGTGTCATGGTGTCGTGATTGTGCCGCCTAGGCGCCGATGGCAGCATTCATGCCGCTAAGGAGCCGTGCCAACTTTTTGTCTTCTCAGGATTTTTGCTCCATTTGAGGGGGAACTGATGCCAGTGGCCAGGCGTCTGGGCGCCCAGTGATCAGCTCTGCTTTAATCTCTAATTCAATTGATTTTGATTCTCATTCATCCACTTTCCTGCCACGACCTGCAAAAATAACATAAAACTTTCCTCAAAGTGCAGTATTATAGTATACAATACAAAAATACATGTATCATCAAGTGTAAAATTATCAACACATCAGTAGGTATTAAGGGCTTTTGTGATTCTGATTGGGCAAGTTATGCTGATGATAGACGATCTACATAAGGATACTGCATGTTTGTAGGTTGCAACTTGTTCTTGTGGAAAAAATAAGAAGCAATTAGTGGTAGCAAGATTAACAACAGAGACAAAATGCAGGGTCATGACATTAGAAGTTGCTGAGATGATGTGGTTGAAAGCCTTATTGGTTGAAGTCAAAGTGGATCAAAGCACACAAATGAAGTTGTGGTGTGACAACAAGTCGGCAATCAACATTGCTAACAACCAGGTGCAATATGATAGAACTAAACATGTGAAGATTGATAGAGATTACGTCAAGGATAAGTTGAATTACGTATTGTTGGAACTAAGTCGTGTAGCTATTGGAGAGCAGGTGGCTGACTACCTCTCTAAAGGACTTAGCCTAATGGAGGTATCTAGATTATATGACAAGATGGGCTTCATGATTATCTTTCGCTCACCTTGAGGGGGATTATTTAGATTTGTATCTAATGTAGAGTTATGTTTGTAAATAGAAGAAGTCTAGGGGTTTATTGGTAAATGTTGTATGGCTCTATATATGCCAAAATATTAATGAGGCATCTAGCTGGATTTTATACATATTTAGAATGTTTCATGGTTCTATGGCCCTCATAGCTATTTTTATTTTCTTTTTCTTTTGTGAAATAAAGCTCATTTTTGCTCACATAACAGAAGACAATTTCGTTTTTTTTTTTAAATTCTTGGAGGTTTCTTCTTTACCTACCCGTAGCAGCCTCACCATTGATATTTTTTCTTTTCCTTTTGGTCATGGTAAAATCTAATTTTGGTAGAGCATATGCAATTCTTTTTAGGGGCATTTACATGCATTGCACACAATTCATATGTATTTACATATCTCACATCTAAACTTCGTATTTGCTCAATTATTTAATGTCACATAAGATATAGCACTTTTACCACTTTTTAAATGTGAGATACACCCTTTAATGCATAAATTTGTAGCGCTAGAGTGCTTTGTATGTAAATAAGAAGTTTTAGGTGCGAGATATGTACATAAATAAGAATTGCATAATATGTTTGTTAATTTTGCTTCTTTTTTGTGGTTTTTTTCTTCACTAAAACCTGACTTTCTACCAATTTGAGTTCATGGATTTTTTTATATTCTGCAGCCTGTTGGAGTGGTTGGTGCAATTACTCCTTGGAACTTTCCCCTGGGCATGATTGCGCGGAAGGTTCTTATATGCAACAAAATTGGTCCTTTTATGTTAGAAATTCTCTAATTGCCGTATTTTTATGTTTGTGCTAGTCATTCCATTGGTTTTGATACATCAGGCTGGACCTGCCTTGGCTTGTGGTTGCACATTAGTGGTTAAACCATCAGAGTATACTCCATTGACAGCATTGGCTGCAGCTGAACTTGCACTTCAAGCAGGAATACCACCGGTAACTTTCTAACTTATTTATTACTTAATTTTTTACCTCCTTGATGGAATATGATTTGAGCTGAATGCTTCGAACTTTCTGGGTGATGATATGACTAAATCTTAAAAGGGTATTAGTGAGTTGTTTGTGGGATGCGAGTTTATAGGTTATCTGGTCTAATCTTAATAGGTCTCGTGCTTTTCTTAGAGACTTCATGATGTTCCTTATTTTGGTTTTCCATCTTCACAGAGGGCCTCTAGTTATTTTTATTTTGAATGTTTCGTTGATTTAGCTTATGTTTATTTTTTCATAAATCTGAATAATGTTAACTTTTATTAACCAGAAACCCTCATTATTGTTTTTGATAGGCTTCTGATGAAATTCGTCTTTATAAAATTCTTTCATCATTCTATAATTAGGATTCTTTCGTGGTGACACATTCAAGCTTTGATGATTGGCGCTGCAGTTACATTCTGAAAGATCTATTGGAATTCATTTTAAAAAAGTTTAACTGAATTCCAAATTAAACAAAGTTTCACTGAGGTAACCTTTTCAACGTGTCCATCTAATTTTTGAATTATAAGTTTTTAGGGTTTGAGAGTGATTGTTTTGGGATGTAAGGGTTTGTAATGTTGGCCGAGGTGATTATGTGGGTGATGGTAGTGGAGAGGCAGCCGCTATGGGAGGAAGAGGGGGAAGGCAGATTGGATGAGATGTATTTCACATTCATGGTCGGTTGAATGCACATCAGACTGAAAATCTTTCAGGGTTTTGTAATTGGTAGTGTGGTTGTGGGGAAAGTCGAGGGAGGCGATAAATTTGTTGTAGGTTTATCTTGTAGATCACAATCTCCATCACC
This sequence comes from Phalaenopsis hybrid cultivar, assembly GCA_002079205.1. Lineage (NCBI taxonomy): Eukaryota > Viridiplantae > Streptophyta > Magnoliopsida > Asparagales > Orchidaceae > Phalaenopsis > Phalaenopsis hybrid cultivar. The sequence goes on along the minus strand of JXCR01084390.1, from coordinate 505,906 downwards.
ATTATCATCGTCATCTTCATATAAAAAAAAGGCTTCTTCCTTCCGGAGTTCTTCCCTTTGTCTTGGTATGCTGGCTTTAAAGAAGAGGAAGAAGAATTTATGTGTTAGAGGAGGTGGGAATGGAGTGGACGCTGGAGCTTTGGCAGAAAATGGTATATTGGATTAGTACATTTGGGAGGGGAAGAGGAGGGACAACTTTTACAGTAGCATCATAAAAGAAAGGAGGTCATGGAGAGAAAATATAGTTCGATAATCAAAAGATCGAGCTACTTTTTTTTTCTTTTAGCTTTATTTTAATTATTTTCCAACAAAAAGCTGTTAGTGATTACAATTAATATTAAGAAGATAATTATCAATTTTCCTTTATACGTTAATCAATTGTTTTTCCCAGAAGCCTTATCGTGGAAATTGAAGCTAATCTTTTACTTTAATATTCATTTTGATGTATCCTAGTGAATAATGATTATCAATATTTCATTAAATGTTTAATTGTACTGTTTGATTCCAATGTTTGCTGAAATTAGCTGTTAAATGTTGTTAGTCATTTCGTCTAAATTTGAAAAACACATTTATTTTTGTACTTCTCTTTAACCTTCTAAATCTTTCAGGGTGCATTAAATGTGGTACTGGGAAATGCTTCTGAAATTGGCGATGCTCTATTAGAAAGCACGCAGGTTTCTATAGTTTGTTTTCTGTTTGTGTTATATAAGTGCTAGTAGCTATCTGCTGAACTATATGCAATCATAACATTTTAATTAGGTGAGGAAGATCACATTCACTGGTTCAACAGCTGTTGGGAAGAAGCTAATGGCCGGCTCAGCGAATACTGTTAAAAAAGTAATTTCTGCTGTTAGCTTTGTCGTTTGATTTCCTCTGCTTAACATAATTTTACAATTAGCGTGAATTGCAGTGCTCCAACTTTTTGATTTCATGGATGCTTCTGCTAAATTTTCTATTGATTAGTTGCTTTTTTCATTAATTTTGTTTCTAAATGTTGCTTGTGCAATGATAAAAAAACTATAAAACATGTTAAGCGGATTGAAACCCTTTAGTTTATTATCATCACTTCCATGACCTTACCCTTTAGATTATCACCATCATTTCCATGACCTTTTTGGATTAGTTTTATGATTTTATTTTTAATTTTATTGTTACCATTTACCCCTTCTTCTCTCTTCCATATTAATCCCTTTGACACAAATTTCAAATTACCCTAGTTGTTTTAAGGACCTTGTCTTCTTTAGATGTCACGACCCATTGTTCTAATAAATATTTCTTAATTTCTCTAATCTAGTTTTGCCTCACATTCATCTAAACTCTCATTTTTATGCCCAACTGGGATACTAATGGTATCCTTATCACACGACACTTGGATTGTTTGTTTCAAAATTATAGGCTTTAACCTTGAGATGTTCATTATCTCATAATAGTATTGAGATACTTACTTGTTTTGACTATACAACCTTTACTATGTAAGTTATATCATCATCTCTATCTATTTTATTTTACTTCAGTCTTTTTTTTGTATTTCTAAAATCACAGGCTTAATAGCTTAAATGACTGAACTTTGCAATAAAACAATCGATGGGGCAACTTGGATCTGGGCTTCTTGTGGCGGCATTTGATGTGATTTTACTGGTTATGAGGTTGAAACGAAGTGTGAGCACATAGGTTCAATTAGAAGTATTTAAAGTGAGGATAGAAGGGCTTTAAAATGTGGAGTTTGAGGTGGTTCTTATAGGGGAATTTTTTTGTGGGCCTTAAATATTTGAGTGTTCTTAGCCAAGGGTTGTGTTGGATATGGTGGAATGGCTGTTATGAGATGTTTTAGGATTGTATGGGCTGCTCGCTGAAGGGTTGTTTAGGATGTGATGATGAGGTGGAATATTGGTAGAGAGCTAAGAAGATGAGGGTGGTCGGAAGATCTTTATATGAGATGTG
>JXCR01084390.1:468983-483277 GCA_002079205.1 Phalaenopsis hybrid cultivar | reverse complement strand
CTTCATCACCTTCTTCTTCTTCTTCTAGCTTACAAAATTCTCTGTGTTTGATTTTGTAGAGGCCACACCAAAGACAATTATGAGGGTTATGGGGGTAAAGGGTCTTACACTCTATCACCTTAAAAGCCATCTTCAGGTATATTTATAAGATTATGAAGCAACATGCAATTCAAAACTATAGTTTTTTGTAATTCTTTGAGGTTTTCAGCTAATTATATTTGTTGTGCATGATTAATTATGTGCAGAAATTTAGGCTTGGGAAGCAGCCACACAAGGATTTCAACGATCATTCCAAGGATGGTGAGAGAGCTCAGATATAGCTTTGTTGTTTTTTTTTAATTGTTTTACTTTCTTATAAATTGGGTTAATATGCAATTTTTGTAAATTTGATTTCAAGGGCAGCTTTAGATATGCAAAGAATTGGTGCATCATCTTCTGGGACTATGGGTCGAACTATGACAGAGTGAGTTGCACCAGGATTTTTTTTTTATTTTTTATTTTTTTTTTATTTTTTGGTGCTTTAGAAAACTGGTGAAAAGATATAATTAGCTCAGGATGTATAGTAATATTTAAAAAAAAAATTTTTTTTTAAATTTTCTTGTATGATAACAAAAACAATTATCAATAAATAATATAAAATGAATCAAAGAACACTAAATATGTTAAGGCTCATAATTTTGGGTACATAGAAAGATTTATATTTTGAAAAAAAATGTTTTTTTTAGATAAAAAGCATTGCTTTTAAGAATATTTGAACTTGCTTTAAAGTATGAAATTAGCACTGAATTCTAAAGTAATATAATTTAGTATAATTATGAGTTCTTAAGTATATTTAATAAGCTCAAGAAATTAAATGAGCTCTTATAATTAATTTCATAAAAATATAAAAAAAAATGACGGAAATATATACACTAAAAATTTCTCCTTTTAATTCTCACGTGAAATATATTTTATTTTTATTTTTCTTTTATGTTTAAGTTTAAATTTTACAGCAGAAACGCACAGACAGCAGAAGCACTCAGGATGCAGCTGGAGGTCCAAAGAAGACTCCATGAACAACTAGAGGTTAGAAAAATTTTTAAGAAAAATTTGTTTTTTTACAAATCTACCAAATCAAATTTCATAAAGTTTTCAACTTTATATATAGTTACTAACTAATTTACAAATCTAGGTACAAAAAAGCCTTCAAATGAGAATTGAAGCTCAGGGAAAATACATGCAATCCATCTTAGAAAAAGCATGCCAAACCCTAGCTGCATGTGAGAACCTGCAACCATCAGCAGATGCCTACAAAGCAGCTTTCAGCGGCCATGGATCCGTTCAAATAGACTTAATGAAGGAGATGACATCCCCCATGGCCGTGAGCTTCCACTCCTTTCAAGATCTCAATGTCTTCACCAACAACAATCAGCTTGATCACATGAACGATCAAGATGACACTTTTTTCAGATCAAACAATGATGATAATAATAATATGTTCATGGGGAAGAAAAAGCAGCACGAATTTTACAGCATTAATCAGAGTGGGAAGAGTGCTATGATTTGGGGTGATGAAGAAGATTATCAGTTTGGATCAGGACAGGAGGAGAATTGTAACTGCAAGTCTGAACAGATGCATGAGATTTCTGCATCTGTTATTAATGGAAGCTTGGATGTGGAGTCCATGATGGAGGTATATGAAGCAAAGCCTAGGGTTTCAGGTGAGGAATGCAGAAAAGCTCCTGTTTTGACGAAGGAGATGTTGAGTCCAGTGATTAGAGGAAGTGGATTAAGCAGAGGAAGGAATTTGTCTTATGGCTGATAGGGTGAGCTTAATTAACTCTCTCTTTTTTTTTTTTTTTTCCTTTTTGCATGCAAAAATATGATATGATGATGAAGATTATCATGTTTAAATAAGTGACTTTTGGGAGTGAGAACTGTGCTGAGCAATGCTTGCTAGCTTGATCAATCGAATCAAGATTGAATTTTTTTTTTTTTTTCAGGCTAATTATGATCAGTTAGATTTATGCCATGATGAGAACTCAATATATTTAGGTTTGAAAGCTTGATGTTTTTGCTGAGGTATTATTATTATCTTGTAATGGCAGATAATGATAAAATCAATTTTTAATTTAAGAAAATTTCTATATAGTTCTGTATTAATGAGAATAATTATATTATTAACCCTTCATTATAATGTAATTACTATATTCCTACTGTGGATAGATTGACTGCAAATCATGCAAAGTATTTCATTATGTTGTTAATAAGATTATTAAAAAGTTATTATATGTTTTTTTCTTGGATTTTTCTACATATATATTATCTATTTCTTTTCAATTTATTATAAAAAAAGTTGCATTTATGATTAATGATATGGATATGATAAATTAAATTATTTTTTCTTCATTCATGAATGCTACTGCAGATTGATTAATTGATTAAATTACTTGATTTTTTTTCACCTGCTTTATTATCAATAATATTAATTAGACCCAATTAATGTGCATTTTCATTGATTTTTTACATTTATAGCACTAAAATTTTCAAAAATACAATCATTTCATATTAATTTTAGTCAATAAATCTTGTGTCCATGTTTGTGGGATGGCGCGTAATTATGTAAGAGAAGGCCAAAGGCTTGATTTAATTAAGAAAACATTGTGTTTAGAAAGCGTAAATGGGGATTTTCATGCATTGAAAGTTGCAGGCAGCACGTGATAAAGAAGCACTTTGGCTAGCAATGCAGCCTGAAACATAATTATTTCCATCCAAGTGCTAATCTATGATTTAATCATTCTATTGGGGAAAAGAGTAAAACTGTCCTATTCATACACTTTAAAACTTTATATTTAATTACATTATATATATACATATATATATATATATATATATATAGTCTAAATAGTTAAATCTAAATTTAATGGGGAGGGTTACACAAGTGTGGGATAATGTTGATAGAAAAAATGTTACGCTAAGTGTTGACTATTGTACTGCAGTTGAGATTGGAGCATGCCGCTATATAAACTTGTTAGGAGTGGCGTGCTGGAATCTTAAGTTGAATGCATATACGGTCGTCATGCGTAATATTTTCTCATGTTAATGAGCCTAGGTGGTTCTGTCTAGCTAGACCAATAGTCCCACCCGACCAATTGGGTGCTCGAAAATGATGACGTGCCATGCTCATAATTTAATTAATAAGTGTAAATCTAATTTTTCACTAATGAATGCATGTTTATTCTCATAAGAGTTTGGAACTAACTCATTACTCTTAGCTAGCATTATTAAAAGATAAACTAGGCATGGCTTCTATTTTGAAATGTGCATCACCATTCTTTAATTGTTCTATTATATTTAATTTTCCTTCCTATGGGCCAATATGTGATAAATATGAACTACCTTATCTATATTATTTTTTCAAAAAAATTTGTATTATCAACATATTAAATTAACATTTATGCCTTTTAGTAATATTATAGCAAGGATATTTGTTAGTTTGTCAAATAAAAGCCACAAAAACCTAAATAGCTATAGGTTCTTCATATGTATATTCCTTGGTACATATAAATCATTTTACTGTCATTTTTTTATGTGATTTTTATTTGGTCAAATATTAAACCCACATGTCTATCATATTATAGTATATTCAATATACAAATTATACTATATATATATATATATATAGACACACACACACATATGTACATTCAATGATTATGTCAGTAGTAATATCATTGCAAGTTTTGCAAATTAATTAGCTGTATGAAATAGAGATAGGTTATCCTATTTACATGAAAAACATTGAAATATTATTTTATTTGCATTAAAAGACTGAATTAAATTAGATTTAAGAGAAATACCCCTGAACTTTATTGGTCTGAGAGAAATGCAGAGAAAGTGGAAAGGGGGGAGAATGGAGACCCACAGCTGCAGTTCTCAAGGAAGCTTCTGTGTTTTGAAAGGGAGGAAAGGAGGGATAAGAGATAGATGGTGGGGAGATTTAAGGTTCTTCCTGCTACAAGAAATCATAATCATGTTGGGGCAGAAAGAAAGCTGCATGCATTGGATTCTGAAAGTTGGTCGCTGGATGGGCCGGGCCGGGCCGAGAGCGTTGGGCTTTGGGAAAGAGAAAAAGAGAAGGATTCGGGATAAGAAAGTACCATTGATGAGAGAGAGAGAGAGAGATAGAGAGAGAGAGCTCATGGGGTTTAGATGGGGAAGCTTCGCTTCTTTATGGTGAAATTACGGTCTTGGATTCTCTCTCTCTAGATGTCTGATCTCTCTTCCAAGTGTGTTGCTTAAACAATAGTTTCTATGAGTGCTTTTTCTTCTTCTTCCATCACTGTTGCATAAACAATTATACATATAGGAGTACATATTAACAGTTCGGGTGGGCCGTCATGCACATGTGAATTTAGCTCGAAGATCATTTACTGCTTGTAATTTAATTCGCAATTTGGTTTAGATCAAAATAAAAGCCGAGCTATGATTTAATATTTTGGATCGAGTTTTTTTTTTAGTTGACCCCAGCTCGGCTCGAAATTGGATCGTTAATAACCCTAATTATGATACGACTGTAAATTTAGCTCGAAGATAGTTAATTGCTCGAAAATTTATTCGAATTTCAATTTGAATTGAGAACAGATTGAAATAAACGAGCCGAGCTGTAAGCCAAATTTTTTGATCGAATTTTTTTAGCCGATTTGGAGCATTGGGGTCGGCTCGAAATGGGATCTTTAACAACCCTACACGGCGGGAGATGTGTTCTCATCCGGTCCGTCATCCGGAAAGAAATATAATGCACATGTGCCTAAGAAATGTGTGTATTTTTTTTTCTTACACCCTCTATATATAAGACACGTAATATTGAGACTACAACTAAGAAAATGGTCAGCCAAATTAAGTTAGAACATACTGATAATTCCTTAGAATGCTCTCATTCATTCATCTTTCTGTGCATTATCAACAGAGGAAGAAAAGGATTATGAAAATTGGGATAGAATCATCAGAACATAAATGGACATATTATTATGTTTTTCATTTGGCTAAGGATAATCTGAGCTTAATTTTTCCTGGGAAATGGGGAGAGTTTGCATGAAAATATTGATTAAGGAGCATATATAGAAGAGGAGGATGCTGCAAGAAAATAGTGAGATCAAGAGCAATTAAGGTGAGCTTGTTACCTTTAAATGACAAATGCTATTTTCACTCACTCTATCTTAATGTATTTTTGAAACTAATGCGTGTCAGAAGATTTGTGGCGGTAGGGTCATGATTTTAGCCTCTTTGTGTTTCACTAAAATCCAACTATCCCTGGAATGTATATGATAAAAAGATGTTATATGTTGGCCCATCATTTCCTCGTATGTTAAAATTTATGTATAAATAACATAGCACACATAAGTCCCCGTCAAAAAATATATATTGACTTAACAAGGTAACATTTTTTGCTCGAATAGAATAGTAGGACGTGCATCAATAGATGACATGATCTAATAATTTGATACAAGCATAGCCAAGAAATTTTGGATTTTGATTAACCTGATGACTATTTGGATCAAGCTCAAATCTGATATTATAACTAAAATTTGCTTGATTCTGTTAGAAAAACAAGGTTCTCATTAAGTTAAATATTTTGACCCTTATGATGAATGGGTCGAATTCAGGTCAAAACATATTTAAATCAAGTTAACCATGGGTTAGATCCAAATTTAACCGGCCATTAACTAAAATTGACACCTCTAAATAAAAGCATTTTAAATTTTATTTTTGTTAGGGGTTTTTGTCAAGAGGAAGAGCCCAATTGTATATATTCTCATCCAAACAATAGAAATGCGAGGAAGTTAAATTCTAGAAGTGTCCAACGTAAGACACACTTTAGGACGAAATTGCCTTCTTATTTCTCCTTTTGAATTGCATAACTATTAAAAAAACACAAGAATTATCATTAATTAAAAATATAATTATAAAAATAGGTCATCAAATCAATCATAAGATGACAAAGAGGGCAAATTTGGCCATATTATATTTTCTTATACTTAGATGTATCATACAATTTAAGAGACTTGGAAAAAGATTCAACATTTCTAGAGCACTTCATACAAACCTTTTTCTTAATTATGCCTCTGTTCGGACGCAGCTTGCCTATATCACGTAAGTAAAAATTAGAATTCTCGTGGAGCATTTTCATTAGATCTAATAAATGAACATGCAAATTGAGAACATTTGCCCTTAATTATGCCAAGATGACTTGTGTTGGTGTTCTATTTTGTTGTGAATAGATTTGAGTCTTCTTGGATATTATGAACCAAAGTAGTAAGATTGACATAAAAAGTTTCTTGATTTGTTAAAATGTAAGAGGGCGGGAGAACTACTTCCAATAAGAAATTGGTAATGCAAAGGGATGATCATAAGTAATATCATGGGGGTAAGAAAAAAAGTAAATATACACATTATTTCCCAAATATTTAATTGATTATGCAATGTTACATATGATGTGGCTTTTAAAAGCTTATTTATTAAGACTTGTCAGACTGCAATAATAGATCAATTGTTCTTCCTTAATATAGATTATATTGTATTTATATGCTTTCTAGGCTCATTTTTTAGTGGCCCTCTAATAACTTTTGTCATGTTTCTTTGCGTGTGCTATTTCTCTTTATACACAAAGCTTTAGCATCACATACACACACACTACTTGTGATCCCATTGCACTAATCTAAGATGCTACTCCTTAGTCCCTCATCGAGCCCATTTCCATTGTTAGCATCCTCTAGGCCATGCTGACCATATCTAACTCTATCCCACATCATCGCCAACCCTAACATGCATGCCAAGACCTCAACTCTCATCGATCTAATGAACACCTCCAACCCACACTTCTCGTATATGCTCTTACACATATTTGGTTGTCTTTGCCTTAACCCATCTAGATCCGACCACCTTGTTTTTGCGGTCTAGATCTATTCAGATCCATCATCCAAGTTTCCTTTCAATCATGATGACTTGTTTGTTGGACTCCTCACCAAATACAAACATGTTACTCAAATCTCACCCATTTTAATTGATGTCATTTCTATTCCTATTGCATGTTTTCATACTACATTCTAAACTACAACACCTCATTCACATCATAGCCATGTTTTATACTAAGGTAACTCTATTATTGCAATTTCTAACAATGTTCTCGCCAAATTATTAAGCCCTCATACTTTGTCTTTGGTGGCAAAATTCGTGGTCCATCATCTAACTCTCCAAATTATCATGCCCATTTTTATAAATTATCCAATTTATTAGAAAATTCTCAATAGCTTTACACAGCACAAAACACTAGTCCTAGGCCCCAAGTCAAAGAAGCTGCCTTTGGACCCCCAAGGCCACAATAAAGTTCTAATAAACAAAACAGAAACGCACATAGCATTCAATTTTCTTTAATTAACAACAAAAATATCATTGTCCCATCAACTTCCCCTCTGCCCTTCTCCCTGCATTGCAACTTCCTCAACTCTTCTTGATCAATCAAGGGTTACAAACTTGCTTCCGTGGTCCCGAAAATGGCGAGATAACATCTCAAATTCCTCTTTTTGTTCTTCATCAGGGATTTCGAAACTTCCACACGTCGCCGGTCGCATCGACGGCCTTCCCCTAGAGAGATCTTATTCATCATTGATGAACTACACAGAAAAATATTAACAGGATTAACAGAGGGGAAGAGTGCTAAATAAATAATAAATATGTAAAGCACATGATATTGTACCTCAAAACAGAATATGTGAAACAAATGTAAGAAAAAAATTTACTCCTGCGGTTTCCAGACATTCACAGCTTTCTCAACAAGTGCACTCTTAAGGCACTATTTGATGCTGTCTTTTTTTTTCCTTTGGTTAGGGACATTTACATACAGACCACTCTATTCTAATGTATTTACATATCTAATACCCAACATGTGACATTAACAGTTGTAATATATTGGTGTAAATATGAATGCTTAGGGTGTTAGATAGGTAAGTACATGAGAATTATTCGGTATGTATGTAAATACCCCTTTTTGTTATAATGTGTTATGTTATCAATAAAATGCATGATTATTTGATAAAACTATGTTGAATGAGTGTATATATTATGAATCTGAAATAATTATAACATTCTATTTTATCAGAATGAGTCTATAAGAAAATAAAATAATTAAGTAATAAAGTGACAATAAGTTTTTTTATTATTTTTTTTTTTTTTTGGAAGATTTATATCTATTTACATATCTAACCCCCAAATTTCAATTTTACATTCAAGAAATCCCCATTAATTTCAGAAGTTAAACTGTCACCTACTTCTGCCATGCATTGGAACAACTAAGAGACCACATGAAGACTCTTTGAATGGCTGGCTACTTAGGTTCTCAGGTGACATCTGAACACAAAAGAGGTTTACGGTCACATTAATAGTACTTTAAGGAGATAATCCCTACCATTAGTTTAAGAAACTAAGGCTTCGTTTGAAACAGAGGGGACATTCACCAAATTTCTTTTAACAACTGCATTTGTCGAACTGAAGGAGACGAGAAGCGATCTGAAATGGCAAAAATTTGCCGTTTCTGTTGAAAGGACTTCGGGAGACGTTCCTCTCCTGCTATTTTCCCAAATGAAACTTTTTGTAGAGGCAGACGTTCGCTCCAACCGAACAGGACTTCACCACCTCCTCAAACGAAGCCATCAACCTGTGAAGTACCTCTTTTGAATGCTTTCTGAGCAGTGGTTTCAACATATCATTTCGCAATCAAGTTCTCTGCCCCTCTAAGGAGTCATGAGGGTCACGAGCAACCTCGTTCAATCATAAATATACTAACGAAGTATCGTCAAATCACCTATGCCAAACAATGGCAATCAACGGTACAAAATGTGATCAATCCAAAGCATTATGAGGTGTGGCAGCAGTAACAGCATCTGATATAATCATATGCAAACTACGCAAATCAATTCATTCTTAAAAATTCGAGGCATTTACATACATATCACACAATTCTTATGTATTTACATCTATCTCACATCTAAATTTTAACATTTACACACATAAGACTCAAATTTCTAATATCACATAAAAAACAATACTATTATCATCTTTAAAAAGTGAATTACACATTTTCATACATATGTTTAAAGCATCAAAATGATATGGATGTATAGCTATCCCAACCCGCAAGCACACCTTAGTTGATTCGACAGTTGGGAACTTCATTGTGAACTTACCCAGCAATGGAAAAGCCTTAAACACCAATTAGGTAACTTGTTCTACAAGGCCGGTGCCGTTCACAGGACGCAAATATAAGCAATGTTTTCAGCTTCAAAAATAAATAAAGATTTACATTGATGATCATGTAAAGAGCAAAACACTTAAAGAGCACCACTCAGATCTTTCATAAACTTAATAAATTTTGTGATCGTTCAACGTGCATTTAAACCCAAAAAAATGTGCTTCCTCAACCAAACAAGATAATTATGTACCTATGTTGGCATTGAATCAAATCAAGATAAAGGTTGTCCTAAAGAAGACTTCTACACAAAAAGCAAAGGAAAAAGAGCGATTGATCGGACGAATAGCAAGCCTCGATCACATTATCTCCCATTAAGGGAAACCATCATAAACACATTCAAGTACACCAAAATGTGCAAAACAAAAATCACGTCTTCAAAGTTTTGTTTACAAGAACTAGAGCAAGAAAAGGTAAAAGAACAAAACTGAAAATACTGTGTGTGTGTATCATAAATAAACAAAAATTGCAATATGATGTGCATGTTTGTCTCTCAAGCTTTGATAAATATTTAACACTTAACGAAGAATTGCACACTCTTATGAATTTTGCGAAATAAAGATTATGCAAGGAGAAATTATGAGAATTTTTAGTATTAAAATATTTAAAGAGATTTCAGGTTTCAATTTAGATTTCTTCATAAGCTTTAAATCCATCCCAAAAGAGCACCTCAACAATCTAAAAAAACATTCCCCGAAAACAGCTGTAATCAATGCATGCCTGCTAAAACTGTATTTTATGGTTAGTTATCTGTATTATTAGAAATGCTTGATTTATTAGAGAATACAGATTGGATTAATTTTATGTACCAAATAATACGCACTCAGTATAATCAAGATTTATGCAGCTTAGTTCAACCCACGAGCCTTGTTTGCGAAGATTCTGTTTAAAAATGGTATAAACACCCATAAGTAAGTTAATAAACAATGTGGTAATCAATAGTTTAATAAAATTTAATCAATATTCATCTTTCCAACATAGATTTGCTTTAGAGTAATACCCATTGAATTAAGAGAAAGACAAGGAGATTCATTTCATGATATTAAAAAAAAACTAAGATGAAAAGCCTCATAGTATACAAGATAACCAAAAGAAAAATTTGATAGGTTGTTTTCTTGTACAATAACAACTAAGAGAATGTTTTGAGTTCTTAGCTTTAGAGTAATACCCTTTGAATTAAGACAAAGGCAAGGATATTCATTTCATGATTTAAAAAAAAAAACAAGATGAAGAGCCACAAATTATACATGATAACGGAAGGAAAAAGACTCAATGATCTAACTCGGGTGGTAGAGAATGTTTATGAAATATATTAGATAACAATATCAATCACACCACATTGAACTTATACAATACTAGATGCAATAAAGAAGCTCACTCAAATACCTAAGCTCTTCAAGGATAATGATATTTTTATAACTTTGACCGAAATTTCATTCAAGAAAAAAATAAAAAAGACTTTTAGAGGTGTATCTAATGATTATAAATGAAGGCTATTCATGGAGAGCACTACTTACCGGCAATCTATCGATAAGATCTACATTGAACTCTTTTTGCATAAAATTATGTCAAGTGATAAAACTTTTGTTTTAAGTGTTATGAATGATCAATTTATTATGTGATTCTTTCTATTTTGTCATTTCCTTATTTGTATTGTATGCATTAAACTCTCATGAAATTATGTAATAGTTTATAGGGAAATTTAAATAAGCAGTTGTCGGCTATTTTTCTTTCGAAAATAAGATTTTAAAATTAAAATTTAAAATTTAATATATATATAATGTAATTTTAATTTTGTGAAAATGATGTCCTTTATTTTTTTTTTTAAATGATGAGACCGAATAGATCTCATATATCTAATAGTTTAAACAGCTGAGCACGATACCATAAATTATATATCATCTCGGAGGATGAACGAATCGCTTATTAGTAGGCTTAACTATCTAAGCTTAAAAGTTTATGACGCTATTTTGGTCTGCGAAATTTATAGCCAACAAATTTCTCTATCTAATACACAGATTAGATAGGGTTTATATTAATCAAGATTCTTAAATTCCCAATAGAAGCAAACCCCTATAGTTAATTACATCTTAGACAACCGAAGTCACCTAAGAAAAATCACGATAATGATCAGATGTTTCGTCTTTAAGAATTCAACGTTCAAGTTTCCACGATTGTTCATAGAAAAAGTCAAATGGGATAGGTTCAAATAGGAACAGTTATTTCCGGAATCCAAAGAAGTGAAAAGTAAAAGATGTCGAAGATACTGAAGAATATTCAGTGACATCTCAAACTAACCTACGGTTTGATTTTACGTTCCTGCAAATTATTTAGATATTCGGAACTTGTATCTGCACATCATATGTAAATAGTCCGAGAAAATGTGAGGATTTATGTGGTACTAAACGACGACCTCAGAATCCTAAAAAGTTTAGGACTTATATCGTAATATATAAAATCATAGAAAGCCCTAAAAAATATGTGAGGATTTGCGTCGTGCCAAACAAACAACCTCGACGTCCTATAGATATATTATTTAAATCTATCAAGGTTCGGTTAAAGTTCCTTCTGCCATCATTCTTCGTAGTCCCGATTGTTGCCCGGAGATGAATCGTCAATCGATAATGTTATCGTCTCGTCCCGAAAAGGAGGAGGAATAAGAGAGAAAATTATGTCTCGAAAGGCTTATCCTAGGAGATTACACAAACATACTAGAAAGGTAATAACTAAAGCATGAATACTGGTAAATGTATACAGTACAACAAATAACAGACAAAGAGACTATGCTGTAAAATGCGGTAAGAAAAATGCATGGGATATGTAGCGAAGTACAGTACACTACAAAATAAAAAGAAATATGCAGAAAATAAAATATGAAAATTAAATAAATAAAAGCGTACCAGATCAAATTATGCTAAAGCTTCAAAACAGATTGCAATTATATGATATAAATCGGTTAGGTAAACATTTGCAGATTATAAAAGAAAAGTTAAATGATGAACATATGAAAATCTCGAGATGGGATATTAGATTTCGATTTGGGTATAGGCTCAGACTAGACTCCTTTTCTCTTTATCTCGACCCCACAGACAACTGATATATCGATGTCAACCTATCAACATCAACTAGAGGCCACCAACGAATCACCCCTATAATCAGACAGCCCTAAACCCTATTGTTTAAAGGATATACGAACGAAGTAGTATCTGAACTCCTCAAAGCGTGGTGCACCTATACGTGAAATGTAGTATCTGAATTCATCAAAGTGCAGTACACCTATACGTGAAATGTAGTATCTAAACTCATCAAAGTGTAGTGTATCTGTACGTGAAATGTAGTATCTGTTGTGCAAAGCGTAGTGTGTGGTTTTCGTTGTATAATATCTGAGATGCATTATGTTATGCGTGGTGTAGTGTATGAATTGTATAGTGAGTATGTGAGTGTAGTATCTATTTCTTGTGCAAGTGTAATATCTGTGTAAAACCCATAATATCTGTTCTTTCCCAAGTGTAGTATCTGTGCAAAGATTTGTAATATCTGTTCTTTTCTAAATACCAATTCTCAGGCACTTTGAAAGGGGTTAGACCCGTTGACGATTTAGGGGTGAAAGGGCATCACACTAATTGAGTATTGATTTTATATTTCAGCTATAAACTAAGCTGTCAAATGATTCTTTGCATCATCGTGTGTTACCCCTTATCTCGAACTAATAGGCCACCTCAATATTTCATATGCTCATCCAACAAGATTTCGTATATTCCATATCAAGAGAAATGAGAGAAGTATCTATTTAAGCATTTCTATAACATCCACCTTCAACCTTTAAGTTCAAACTTTAAACTTGTACATATGATCGTTGCATGTTCTATCAATTTTTCAAGGAGAAATGTGCTTATACCCTCATATTATCAAATTCAAACTCATGAAATTTGTGTAACCAGAAAGCCAATTCCAGCAATACATTAAGGACTAAGTAAATATTCCTCACAAGTTTCAACTTATGCATTCAAATAAGGCAACGAAAGGAACGAGAATTACAATTCCAAAACAAGTATTCGAATCGAAAATATTCCTTTATTTCATGCATTTGAATGAAGCAGCAATGAGCATAAAAATTAGCCCCTATCAGTTTATTTAAAATCAAACAATCGATCTCAATATACCTTCAAACAGAGGTAGCAAGAAGAATGGAAAGTCGCAGCTCCAAATAGATATGCAAGGCCAAAACAGTATATGTTCGAGTAAGGTAACAAGAAGAATAAGAAAATCAGTCTTCAATCATATATTTAAATCTGAATATTATATGTAAAACCCAAAGAATGATAATCCAATACATACTCAACTAAGAGCAGCAATAAGAACAAAAACTGCAATTCCAAATTAGTTCCCAAACCATAAAGATAGTTTCCAACATATATTTAATCAAAGGGAAGCAAAGAGGACAAAAACCGAGCCTCAAATGTATTTTTCAAACCAGCAAATAGTTTCCAACATATATTTAATCAAAGGGAAGCAAAGAGTACAAAAACCGAGCCCCCATACAGTTACTCAAAGCACCAAAATATTTTCAATGTTCATACTCGAATAAAGGGGCAGCAAGAAGTAAAACCGAGCCACCAACACTGACTACTCAAAGCAAAAAAAAAATGACTCCACCATGTATTTAAATAGGAGCAACAAGGGGAGCACAAAACAAAACTCCTAAATATCAGATAAATCCATGTGCATCCACTTCAAATTGAAGAAAACCGAGAAACTCAAAACAAAAGCCCCCATCATTAAGTAAATTCAAAGTTCTTGTTCGAACAGATGATAAACAAGAAGTTTAGAACAGAGCCTCCAAAATCAAACAAATCCAAATGCATTGATTTCAAACTGAAGACAACCAAGAAGCTCAAAACAGAAGCCCCAATTAATCAAATAAATCCATAAATCTCCATGTTGAAACAATGTAGCGAGAAGATGGTAATCAAAAGAATTAAAACACTTCTTGAAGTTTCAATATACCTTC